>JBAMYA010000007.1:6837084-6874075 GCA_037176975.1 Arrhamphus sclerolepis | reverse complement strand
GCATTTACGAATCTTGTCCTGTGCATTTGCGCATCGTGCTGTGCATTCGTGCCTGTTGAGACTGTTCTAACTCCATATATTTAATAATTGTTATTTGTGTGGAAAAACTAGATATTTGTATGTAATTTTTAAATGACTGCAGGCCCCAGGTACGTCTAGTTCAGTGTGAAAGAGGCCAATCAGCACATTTAAGTTAAGAATCAGTGCTGGTTTTGCAAAATAGTGAACCAATATTTGTATTTGCTAGATAATGTTTTGTTTCAGAGTTACACTTCTTTTCTTTCTTTGTTTGACGGCCTCAACTGAGTAAAGCAGCTGTGAAAGCCAGAGAAAAGCTGATTTCAGTCGGGGTATGGCCGTGATGACACTCCTGGTTTATAGTCCACAGTTAATTCTGAAGTAATGCCCTTTGATTCCCTAAACTTTGAACACGCCCAAACCTAAGCAATAATTTTATTTTTATTAAAAACATATTTTCCCTGTTATCCATCTGGTTTGTTTAGTCTATTTTGAAGGAACCAGCTATGACATCACCAGTCAGAGCTGAACGCTGTTGCCTCTAACAGGTATAAAGGTCTCGCCCGGCAATACAAATCTATGTACCCAACACTGGAGATCAACATAGAGGGAGAGCTGGTCAAACTAAAGGTAATGATCAGAAAAAACAAAGATATCCGTAGATGTTTCATTTCCCCTTCAGAAGTAATTCTGTTTATTTTTTTTTATGTTTGGTTGTTTTTTTAGGACTACGTGGAGCAGCTCAAACCCATGGTGAGGGATGGGGTATATTACATTTACGAAGCTCTTCATGGTCCTCCAAAGAAAATCCTGGTAGAAGGAGCCAATGCAGCACTGCTGGACATAGACTTTGGTCAGTAAATTACAGTTAAAGCATGCTCAAGTTAACTTTCCGCTCATTTGCTTAACTGTAAATTTGTGCTAGCGTGGATTTCGTGCAAAGTGCAGCCCAGAGCGTCTGTAGTGATACGGTAATGTTGTTCTATCAATTTAAGTTATTTTTTTGCTTGTCAGGACATTATGAAACAAAAAAAACCCACCAGGTCCCATCCTCAAATGAGCAGTAACATGTGACATATTCCACAATTGCATTATTTACTTCTTTTCTAAACTGAAATGCAGAAGCAGTGTGTTGTAAACTAAGGAAACCCCATGATTGATTTGGTTTGGGCGTCCAGCTGCTCCAGACCTCTATGGAAGCAGGAATGGTGCAACTGGTTGCTCACACACTGCTTCTGTATTTTGGTTTAGTTTTGTTTCAAACAAATAATGAAACAGTGTAATTATTAATATCCTGCAATGTAAAACTTTGTTGGAAAAAGGGCGTACTTAGGCTTTGTAATCTCTTTACCAAAGCCTGCTTGGAGCTCAGACCAGAGACGGCGGTAAGTTTTAACTCAATCCAGGATTGACGTGCACAAGTTAGTCGCCTGATTGCATGAACACGAAGACACCCTGTGAGCCAATCAGAATTTCTGGAATTCTTGAATCTGTTGCCAAAAGCCAGTTTTCTGTCTTTCATATAACTTCCTGGTCTGGTGTGAGCTATCAACAGTAGCACTGAAACAGGATTATTTTATCTTTGTTAGACAAGGCGTCCTGTGCACTGGTACATTCTATATTTTCATTTTTATTAATTTTTTCAGGGAGACAAATATACCGTATACAAACAAAACTTTACTGAATGATTATAAAGAGGAAAAAAAGAAACAATTTCACCATGTAGCAAAAAAAAACAAAACAGCATTCTTAAACTAACCTTGAAAAGTCTATCCCTATATCTCTTTTATTATAGTTGATTATATATCATCTCAGTTATGTTTTAGATTTTAATCCCATACCTCTTTATGAAAACTTGAGAGCATGCATGACGTCAACGTTGATGATATAAACAACTGTTGATGACACATCTGTGTGTATGAACACTGCTTAGATCGCCACACAAACCTTGTTTTGTGACTGTTTATTATTTTCTGTGCTCACCTTTTTACTTTTTTTTTTTTTTTATGAACATGCTGAAGGTACAGCTGAATGTCATGAGGTGGTTCGTAAAGAATCCGCTCTATTTTTAGTCGACCTGCACGTTAAGCCAGTTTCTACAGTGCAAATGAAGAAACTGATGCCACTCTCTCCTTACTGATGCCACTGCAGGGACGTATCCGTTTGTGACGTCATCGAACTGCACCGTGGGCGGGGTTTGTACCGGCCTCGGCATGCCTCCTCAGAACGTCGGTGAGGTT
Source organism: Arrhamphus sclerolepis (assembly GCA_037176975.1). NCBI lineage: Eukaryota > Metazoa > Chordata > Actinopteri > Beloniformes > Hemiramphidae > Arrhamphus > Arrhamphus sclerolepis. Next base: position 6,871,817 of record JBAMYA010000007.1, on the reverse strand, counting down.
TATGGGGTTGTGAAGGCATACACCACCAGGGTGGGCATCGGTGCTTTCCCCTCAGAGCAGACCAACGTAAGGAGACAGCAGTGACGGAGAGAATGAATGTTTTGGCAACACCATGTATCTTTTAGCTTGTGTTGGGCTTCTAACAAACACATAACATAACACATAACAAGATTAAAGTTATACAACTTTCAACACAGCAGGTCATGCCTGAAAACTAAGTGTTGAACCTTTTAAAGAAAACCCTCCTAATCATCATGGGAAAGCTTGTAACTGAGTTTATGTTTATTTTTAATTTATCAGTTTGTCAAACAGCACCACCTAGAGGATAGTTTGTGACATTGCCAGCAGCTGTTATACTGAATGTTTAAGGTCAGTAAATCAGCCTGTTTCACCTGCCCATCAGTGAAACCGAGGCAGAGTTTTAACGGCTGGATATTTTTAGTCTGAGTTTTACAGCAGGATGATGTGAAGCCCTTAAAAAGGTTTTTGATAAATCTCTGAAAGAACTCTCTGTGACCCTGCTGCCTTTAGGAGATCGGAGAGCTGCTCCAGACTCGAGGGAAGGAGGTTGGCGTGACAACAGGCAGGAAACGGCGATGTGGTTGGCTCGACCTGGTGCTCATCAAATACGCACACATGATTAACGGTTTCACTGCGTAAGCTACTTTTTTTTAAGAATGTATTTTTTATTTGTTTGTTTTTTTTTTCAACTAATTAAAAAAAAGAAAAGTCATTATAATTACTTTTCTGTTGTATTATAATTACTAATTACAACAAGAATTATACAGAAGCTGATTATTCTAAATCTGACATCAAAGGAAATTGTCAAATAACTACAAATAAATCGTTTTAGCTCGACTGTGCACGCACTTAATGCAGTTTGGATTTCTGCCTTTTTCCTTTTTCAACTCTTTTGGTTATTGATCCATAAACTACTGTTTGTTTGTTAGGCTTTTTTTTTTTTTGAAGTTATGGATCCCAGAAAGACAATATTAGAATATTCAAAAATATATATTTTTCTAAGGCCGTTAGTATTAACTCTTCTTCATCTTTTCTTCCAGTTTAGCACTCACCAAGCTCGACATACTTGACGTGTTCCCAGAGATTAAAGTGGGCGTAGCGTACAAAGTCGACAACCAAACTATACCTCATTTTCCAGGTAAGATATAATGTGAATCTCAGCTCTCCATCTTTTGCTCAGTGGAGCTAAATGCGTAGTTGTATCGCACTACTTTTCATCTTTTATGTCCTTTCCACCTTTACTTTCAATCACACTGTAATAACTTGTAACATTACGTTAAAAAAGTGAGCATGGTGCATCTTTCAAACCACTTCTCTTCCTCCACTAGTCTACATGGCTATTTATAGAACTGACAGTTATTGATCTGTTGCCACACAGAAGCTGAATGCACTCTGCTGGAAGGTTAATAGCGTAATAATGTTTTTTCCCATCTCCATTCCCATTGGTTTGTGCCAGCCAATCAGGAGGTGTTGCAGCGCATTGAGGTTCAATACGAGACGCTGCCCGGCTGGAACAGCGACACCTCGGCTGCTAGAAGCTTCGATGAGCTGCCTGAGAACGCCCAGAAATACGTCCGCTTCGTAGAGGATCATGTGGGAGTGCCTGGTACGCTTATTCTTTACCATAACGGCGACTGTAACAAATCTTTTAATCAACGACTGTTTTACGGTTAAACTGATTTGTAATCAGCTATTTGTGCTCTAAGATGTTATTATGTGACATAAAATTACTTTTTACAACCACGTTTTTCATTTTGTCAAACTGGTGTTCTGAATCTCAGGTGATGAATTAAAGTGTAGGGCTAAATATAAATTATCAATAAATCCACAGATTTGAACAAGTAAATGATCATTAGCTTCTCCATTAATTAACTTGGCAAGAATCAACATGCCAGATTAGAGGCTTAGACTCAGAAATCCTTTTTTTTTTTTTCTTCTTTCCTGCCATTTTCCTGCTAATTAGGACATGAAGATGTTAGTTTCACTTGGATGCATGTTGTGAAAGTATTCCACAGTAAGCAGTTTTTACAACCTCTGAATAACACCAACCAAAACATTTAAACGCCATGCGACATTTAAAACGCAAAGCTTGTGGAGTCTTTCTCAGCTGCTTAAGTGAACGTTTGTTCTTGGTTAAGACAATCAGGATTGGACAGAACTGATGTCAGCAGATGAGGAGTTGTTAAAGAAAAGTGGTTATTGGAAATTCCAAAATGTGTTCGTAAGAAGAAAAGAAAAAATGTTTTCTTTTCTTTCTCTCCTCTTGTTTCTGCAGTCAAATGGATCGGAGTGGGCAAGTCTCGGGAGTCCATGATCCAGCTGTTCTAGAAGGTGCAAAAGCGACACAAGCGAAGACGATGCACAGCAGCACATCGACGTCACCCTTCCTCCCCAGCCCCCCCTCACACACACACACACACACACACACACACACAGCCTACCTACCTGTCTCAACTCTCCGACAGAGACTCGACTGTGTTTCATCTTTCTACCACCAGACTGGCCCGTGTTACAGACCAAACATCCTCAGATTAGACTTCCATCAGACTGACCACTGTGTTTGAAGCATCTCCAACGTCTCCATCTGGATTTTTTTTTTTTTTTTTTAAACAGTTTTAAACTTGTGGGTAATAGCATCCCATCTTCATTTTACTCCTTTTATTGTTGTAGCCTTTTATGACGGAGAAGCAAAACAGTCGGCAACAGCAGCTGCCATCAGGTGTGAGAGGACGCGAGGAGGCGCGATGACGCAGATAGGGGACGCTGTCAGCAGGAGCTGCCTGCAGGTGTTTGGTCAAACTCTGTTTGAGTGTACTTTTGTTAATTTATGCTGTGATTGCGATGCGCTGTGTCAGTTTTAACCTCAGCACTTTACATGCTCTGGACTCTTATCTGCTTCATGTTTTCTTCATACCAGGTACGCAGCTCATCCTGACATGATAAAGGGATCCTTTAATTTCTAAGTGTTCTTCTCGTGTTTTCGTTGTCTGTTTATATATTGCCTTGTCATTCAAACAAACGACAACAGGATCGGGTTTTTATTGTCATGTAGCCGGCAGTCGCTTCCACTGAATGCTGATGATGAAAAGCTGATACCTGTGTCCTCATGTTTTGAAGTTAAATCTTAGATTCCAGTATAACAAATCCTTTTATCAAATCAAAATCAGGTTAGTAGGCTGGCACCTTTTTACTCAGATTTATGTAAATGTTTCTGTTTCTCCCTTTTTGTTTCTTTCAGCATGATGACACGCTGACGTGGCAGAACGGTAGCTCATGAAGCGATAGATATGATTTTAAGATGTTTAGTCATTATCGTTGCTACAACGTAGCCTACATCTTTGATCCCATGGGGAACCCTACATGTTTCATCATTAACTGTTACACTGCGGTTTCTACCAGTGCAGGACTGGTTTCTGACACTAAACTACACCACAACCAGATTCTGCAATTTCATGTTCTTTCATACGAAAGGTTAAAAATAACAGTTCAGCTACTTAAAAACTCAGAATTTCGGTGAACCAAGCAGGAAAGATCAATTATAAGTCTGTATACACTTATTTCACTTAATGGAAGAGGGAAATAAAGGCCTCAAAAGGTGCAAAAGGATACTTTTTCAGATTTTAGCGCGCAAAGAAGGAGAAAATGTGTGTAAAGCTGCACTCATTTATTTTTATAGCGCTCAGATCGTTCCAACTTTGACTGCTGGTCATGTAATCGTGGCTTTTGAAATGCACCTTGTGTTATTCACAAAGTTAAGAGATAATATTTTATGGTAAAGAAAAGTTACTGATCAATTTAATATATTTTATCAGGGAAATGTAAAACTGGGAAAAAGGAAAAAAAAAAAACTTTTTCTTCTTCATGTGTCATGTTGAGTAATGAAGAGAGAGTGGTTCCTCTTCAGCCCTTTTCTTTTTTTTTTCTTTTTTTTTCTTTTTTTTTGTCTGGGCAGCCAAGACATCATCAGGTCTTTACGAGGGCTTGACACTAACTTTAACCTGAGACGGTAAACGCCACATGAAACGAGGCACCATGTTTTTATTCATTAAACCAGATGAGAAGCAGCGCGTGATCTCATCCTCCGACACGCCGTCGCTCCAGGTGCTTCTGTAACCAGTTCAGACTCCAGTCTCAGATGGGAACGGCTCATTTTAGGGGGATAAATTTCAGCAAATGTTTCACAGACAAGAAAAGTTTGTCCCAACAGTAAAAGGTCCCAGTTTTAAAACTTAACATATTTCAAATGTGCTGTTAGATTCTTGAAATACTTTTAACTTTTCCTCCTTTACTTCCTGGCTGTTTTACAGCCAACCAGGTATGTTCTGAATGTATTTTTTTGTTTGTTTTAAAGCCAGAAAATGAACTTTATTTCGGTGGCAGCAAAGACCATTTTATTAATTCTTAAATGCAACTGGTTACAAACGTGATCTCATGAATGAGGGAGGAAGCGTTCTATCAAATAATGGATATGTCATTTTGAAATTAAAAACCTTGTTTGTCAGTATCAAGTGTATAAAATGGAATTTCATCCTAATTTTTTTCTGCTGATCTAATCATCACTCACTGACAGTGTAAACCTCAGGATATGTATTAAAAATGAGATTTAAAAAATTGTGTTCACGGTTCAGTTTTATTATCGTGACATGTGGAAGTGAAGTGGTCTGAAAGATCCTGAAAACTCCTCCTTGTAACACTACAAACATTCACTTTTACCTGACATGTCTAAACACTTTATGGACTTTATGAAACTCCTCCATCTTGTTTAACTTATTTTTTTTAGGTTTGATGAAAATAAACACGTCTCCTAATTTCTGCCAAACCTGCCCTGGTGTGCTTTAGGAGTTATTTAAAATCTCTAAATGAAGGTGTGAGCTGCTGTCAGATCTAATGAAATGTTTAAAATGAGTACCAGCAACCTTAAAGCGCATCTAATAGTCCGCTTTGTTGACTGATCGTTCCTCTTTAAGAACAAAGTGAGGGCTGATGGTGCAGAAGAAGAAATGATAACTTTTTAGATGTAGCCTAACAGTTCAAAGTGTTTCTGACCCAGAGTCATTGTTTGATCAAAGGTCTGTGAAGGGAGCAGGTTCATGGGTGGGATACTGGGGAGGTGGAAATATGGGTGAAAGAGAGGAGGAATGAAGGTCAGTCACAGCAAATGAAAAGAGAAGCAGGTGGAACAGTCAGGATGGATCTGTCGGAAGACGGAGTGAGATGGAGAAGAATGATCTGCTGTCATGACCTATAAAGAGAAAAGTCAAAGGAAGATGGACAGAATTTAGACTTTTTTTTTTTAAATGTTTGCAAGATGCCAAAATATTTGAATTAAATGGGCTAAATGTAAGATACAAGAAACAAGAAGATACAGAAAAGAGATCATCTGTGTGCTGTAGCTGGAGGCCAGTGTCAACAAACTCATGATGAAAAATTATCAGTTAATGTTTTATGACTGTTGCTGCCTACAAGTTGTCATTTCTAGGTAAATTAGATTAAGATTAGATAAAACAGTAGTGTACATTATATTATCCCTGGTAATGTTATAAAAAACAGAACAACACATGTATACAATTTTTCTACTGTAGTTGTAGTTTATATATATATATGTATATAGATCTTCTGTGTAAAATGGTAAAATGTATTTTTATTGAATTTATTTAGTGACTCTTTGGATGATATAATATTTGTCACCACTAGAGGGAGCCATATGACTGCAAATGTCCGCTGAACTGTCAATGAACCAAGAGGTCATGTTTCTCCCTCATTGAGACTGAGAGAGTAAAAATAATTTAATTTTTAGTTCCACCCAAAGCCAAACACACCGCAGACAGGTGTAATTCAGGAGATGTTAAAGTCAGTGTCTCTCTGTGAGAGCACGACTATTACTCCCTGTGACCACATGTTGACTTTGACCTCAGCATTACCTGCAGCTCATTTCCCTCTTTCGGCCAAGCTTCCTCCTCTTATTTGACTGCATCTGAATGCCAACCTCTAAAAGCCACAGACACTCGTATTTCTCCCAGATGCGTCCGTCTTTTGGACCAGCCGGAGCACAAAAACGTGTTGCCCGGACATTGGTTGTCGTTCGTACCGAACAGCACAGCAGTCCAGAGAGGTTGTGCTGCTAGGTGAAGTGTGTCACCTTGAAGCACACACAGTGGCATCTGGCACGCAGCCTGGCCTTTTCTGCATTGTGTTCTTGTGTTCATGGGAGGCTGGACGGTGTTGCAGCGGGGCAGAGGGCACTGCTGCCCTCAACATCTATCACCTCCCCCGTTAGTGTTCATCTCATCTACCCTCCAAAATTCAAACTCCGGACCCCGCCACCAGTCCCTTCAGCCTCCCCACGCCTCGCTTCCCCTCCTCCCCCTTTCATTTGCATCCCACAGTGAGGCCTCTTTGTGCAGTAGTTGCCGCTGCATTATCCTGCAAAGGGAAGCTGAGTACTTGGACAAGCAAATGATTTTCGACCTACAGATGACTGAGATGTGCAGACACAACATGTGCAAACACACATCCACCTATTCAGGAGGTTTTAAACATGTTTTTCATTCCTTTTTTTTTTTTTTTTTGGAAGAAAAAAAAAGTAGATCTATCTTTTGTGTATGCCCAACCTGACCTAGAAATAAAGCACGTGTTAGGATGGAAAGGGGAGAGCACATACCGCATTCATTGTGACAATTGGGGTGGACGGTGAACAGAACAATTTCTCAAGAACAACAGGGTTGTAATAATCAGCTGTACTCCTGAAACATGTGCTCTAATGTGAAGGCTTCTACCTTCGCTGATCCCTCTACTTCAACCTTATTATACTGTTTTTTTGCTTTTAAATCAGCATGAGTACTTCAAACACATTTTAGTCAGTTATGTAAGTTAGCATTACCAGGTTCTCTATGATACGGTGGCGGCAGCTTCTCTCTCTTTTGTCAAAAACTCAGGGAGAGTTATCCTGGCAGTCTTATAACCCTGGAATTTACGTCTATAGCAGGTACCTTGCTTGTCTCTTATTTCATTTTTTTTTATTTTGAAGGGGTGTTTTTGGGGTCAGTTTGTCTTTTCTGATAACGCTAAAACTGACCGTGCCAAATTCTTTGTGGTGCTCAACAGCTGCAGAATAGATAGTGAAGCAAGTAGGAAAGCAAAGAGTTGAAAGACGGTGAAACGTTCCACACAGTTGAGGGGAACTGGACTTCTGGGTCAACATTCAGAATAACTTGGTGTCAACCCTCAGTGGGGAAAAAAAGATGAGTAGTTGCTGGTGGTGAAAGGTGGGCTTTTGCACTTGTCTCCTGAGTTTACCCCCAGGTCATTTTAGTGTTTTTCTGTCTCTATCTCTTAAGGTGGTCTGACCCCCCTGTGCAAGGGTCAACAGCTGCGACTTTTAGGTCACATGTGTGTTGCTGGCCACATTCTCATACATTTGTGCGTTTAAAATGGTCATTCCAACTCAAAAGCAAGTGGAAAACGTAATGCATTAAACAGCAGTATGAAGTTTCTTACGTCTTCATCGCCGCTGAACTGCTTTTGAGCTTCTCCATGTCTCCAACTCTGACCCCCTTCGGTGGAATGAAGGGCTGTAAAAGCTGTTTTTACTCAGTCTCCCTTGATCCTCCTTTGCCTGCTTCTGTTTTCCTCTCCTCCTTTTTTTCCAGCCCCTCCCCGAGTTTTGGCCACAACATAAAATGGCCCAAATGCAGCAGATGTGTGACATGATGTGATTTACGGACCTACAGTGTGTCTCCCAGAAACGACCACCAACAGTTGTGGTACAAACATCGAGGCTGAAATCCAACCTATCCTTTTTCTGTCTGACTAAAGCCACCACAAACAGGATTATCTGATCTGTAACTTTGTCTTTATTCATGAACAAAGGGGAGAAAAGAGTACATGAGCTGTCCCTTAAAACGTCTGAAAGTTCATAAGAAGACAGACTTTTTCAAACACCTCTGTCACTGCAGTTGTTCACCTAAAATGAAAGAGCTTCTATGCTATTTAGTGGAAGAACTCTGTAAATCTTCTTGAGATTGCCCCATTACAGCCGCGTGGAGCACATTTTGATTTCTGCTTCACCAAATGCTCGGCTCATCTGGTTCCATTTATTCACAGTTATGTTTGTCTTCCGCTCTGTTCGAATCTGGGGAGAAATGTGAACCACATTTTTCATCTACGAGAACGACGAGAACGTCTCTCCGAACCCTGAGATTCCCGATTGTTAAAAATTTGCCCTCAGCACCAAATTGTTGTTGTTGCTGTTGTTTTTTTTTTTCTCATTGGACACCTGCACAGGGTCTGAGTGTGAAGAGGTTTTGCACCTGAACATTATGCATGAACACAACCTTCGACTGTAAATTCCATTGACTTCCAGCACATGTTTCACAGATATGTTCCCTCTCTTTTTCTGTAGTATTAACGCCCATTTTTTTCATTTTTTTACTTTGTGAGTTGTGAGGCATCATAATGATTATGGATTTGTATGAATATTTTCCTTTGTTTCATTTGCAGCATTTTTTTTAAATTCAGAAATGGTGATTAGTCAGATGTGGTGATGTGTGAAAGCTGGCAAAGTTTGACAGCCTAGAAATCCAGATGTACTGTTAGGAAAGTTGAACTTGTCTTGATGTGGGTCTGATCTATCAGAGTAAAAGTCTGATCAGTTTGTACCTTATTGTTCTCTCTGCTGCGAATTTAGAAGCTTAGAAGAAACTACGTTTAGGCAAGCTGGTTTCAAACACACTTGATCTGAGCTTTTTTGTTGTTGTTTCTTTCTGGCATTCATCCCCTCCTCAGCATCTGGCTGCTGTCCAACACCTCGCTGCTCATCTCTGGCAGCTCTGTCCCTCGCCTGTTGCCCGGACCGTCCTCCCCCTCCCCTCAGCTGAAAACGCGCTTCTGCCTGGCCTTTTCTGTGGCCCAAGTCACGGCTCCACGTCCCAGCCCGTACACTTCGACCCCAAGCCCCGACCTCGACTACAACCTCGGTTCCCAGCTTCTGGCCTCGAACTTTTACCTTCTCTTCGAGCCAGCTGCTGTCGCCTTCACAGCCATCCAGCTCAGCATGAGAAGCCTAGCAGCTGTTGATCAATGGGCAGCCGGGGCCAATGCCTGCCTGCCCCCTCCCCTGACCTCCCAGCCTTCCACGCACAAACACACACAGACACACACACACACACACTCACACACACTCCCCAGGGAGGCAACAGATGGGGGTCAGCCAGAGGAGAGGGGTGTGGTGGGCGACAAAGGGCTGGGTTAGGTGTGTGCACATGTGCGTCCTCGTCTGTGTGTGAATATTTTATGTGTGTGTTGCATGTTCATGAAATGGCTTATTCTACAATGACAGTATGAATCACACACTTTGTGTGTGTGTGTGTGTGTGTTTGAGGGGCTGGGGCTGGACATTTGCTCGCCGCGTGTCTCCAGGCTGGACAGGTGTTGGCGTCAGCAGTGTCCAGACTCGTTTCAGCAGCTGCTGCCACCCCTCTTCTTCCCTTAGTTCTCTCGCTCCCTCCCTCCCCCCTGACAGATGTAGCCACACCACCACCTCTCAGCTTTTTATGGGCCCGGCCTGTTTTGACTTTAAATATTTGCCCAGGAGGTGCTCGTTCTCTCTGGGCACAGAGGGGGTTGAAGAAGTGGGATATGTGCATGAAATGACACATCTCCACACAGACAGAAAGATCTGTTTTAGAAGCACACTGTCGTGCGTACAGCCTTGTTGCCAGGGTAATAAGTATTTTTCTCTTCTACAAACCAAGGTTACATGTATGTCATCTCAGTGTTTTTAATCATCTAACCTGATAGTTGTTGGGAGAAATTGCAGACTAACAACTAAGTAAAATGATTCACAGTTGGAGTTTTGGGGAACAGTGAGTCCAGATATCCTGAACAAAGGAGACCAATCCACAGATATACCTTTTTTTTTTTTTTTTTTTATAAAACTCACATACTTTGTATACCTCAGTTCTGGTCTCTTGTGAGTCTTGTGTAAGATTATTGTCATTTGTCACTTGTTTGGTCAGGATGAGGCCTAGAAAATGATGTTAATCAAGGGACCATTTTCACTTCAGTAAAATCTTTTGAAAGTTTTCATTGAAAGTCTACCAAAGTTACCATCTATGGTCCCCTGCTGCTTTATTTTCATGTTACCGTTTTATTTGAGGGAGTATTTTTCAGGAAGCGTAGCTCCCTGCTATATTTGAAAAGCTAGCTCGCAGAGCGACAACAGAGGCGACTAAGAGACTCGGGAAAGTAACGACAGATGAGAAATAGAGGAAATTTAACAAACGAGAGTCTGAACAAGACTCGGTCCTGGATGCTGTTGCAGACCCATGCTCTCAGGGAAACCCACTGAGCTAAAACACCTCTGCAGTTCCTCTGTGCTGCTTTACTGTGGCTAATCGTAACATATTTCCACGGGCGCTCTCAGGTCACGAGCACGTGCCTCATTAACTGGCAGAGAAGTCCGCCTGCAGAGGTCGGAGGGATGGTGGTGAAGTGGGATACTCAGACAGGAGTCCAAGATCTTTGTTTTTTTTCTTCGTTCTTGCTGTTGAATGTTGAAAATAATCAACTTCATTTGATATAAATGGCATGCTTCTGTCAAAGTTTTAATATGTTTGAAAGGTGATTCTTCACTCTGTTGATTCTCAAATGTCCAGATCACACGTGGACTTTAAATCCAGAATGTTAAAATACTTTCATGCTGTCTCGGCCCCAGAAGCGAAGCTTCATTTAAAAATCACAAAAAAAAAACCCAGAAAAATCATTTTGCTCTGTTGCAGTCTTGTTACGAAATCAGGATCATCTGGGCACTCTCAGCATTTTTATTCATACCACAGAGGATAACGGGATGATAATTGCTTCATTGTGCTATGCAGCACACCTGTGTCGAAGCACAGACAGATACCGTCTTTTTATTCATTTATTTAGATATTCTCTTTAAATTTTCACCCTTCTGTATCTCTCTGATTCAACAAAATTAAGTTGCTTACTAGTTTTGAGAGCATGCATAGCATAAGGACTGTAAAACCGGTGTTGAGCTGCAGAGACATGTAGACTTTCTTTTTCTACACCTACAGCAGATGATATATTATCACCTTTTTCTGCATCTAGTCAAATTTGCAATTCCTTTTGATCTTGCAGAATCGCTCGCTACAACATCTTCTAAAGACTTCTCCTCTTATACGTTTTTGTCACTGCACAGCGTACGTTCAGAAAACAGCCGCAGAAAGGTGGAATCAGCTCCAGTATTGTGGACATTTTCATCTCTTGTGAAGCAACTGCAGCAGAAACACAGAGAGGCTAAAACTATAGATCAAGAAATGTTAATTGTAAGGTGACACATGGGCAGAGAAATGTCCCGTTTTCTTTTACAAACATCTCCAAAGGCTAACTGAAGGTTCTGCTTGTGATCCGTCAGTGAAAGACAGAGAGGAGGAAGTTAGGGGGGGGGGGACACAAAAAAAACATGGATATGAAAGAATGATGTACAACTGGGATTTGGAGTTTGAAAGATAATTAGAACAGCAGTGAGAGGATTCTGCTGCTGATCCCAGAAAAAACACCTCCGCCAGCTGGGTTCAACATCCAGGAGGAAAGAATACAAGGATGAGAGAAGACGGAGAGAGGGAAAGACAGAGAGGGCCAGAGGAAGGCGCAGATTTAACAGATCTAACAGAAGAGTGGTGGAGCGCACCTTGTTGTGCCATCTGGGCTGACTCCCCAACTACAAACACACATACATATCTCTCCTTCCCCATTTCCTCCTCCTCCTCCTCCTCCTCCTCTCTGCCCATTAGGAAGGAGGATTAAGGTGGTGGCAATTACAAGTTGGAGCCAACAGAAGTGTATCCGGCAATACATTTAAATGTCCAGGGGAGGAACGCAGGAGGAGGAGAGGGAGGGCAGGGGAGAAAAGGAGGGAGGTAGAGAGGTGGGATGAGAAGGAGGCAGCAAAGAAGGAGTAGCAAATGAGATGGGGGGGAGATAATTAGACCAAAAGGACGCACATCAGGACTGTTGTGATAAGAGCAAAAACAAACTTTCTTCATTGCTGCTCAGCCAACCTGTTTCCAAAAGTGCCAGAGTGAACAAGTGAGCGCCAAACACATGCTGGTACAGTCACTGCTTTACCTCCCCAACTCCCTCCACCCACCTAGCCAGGTTTTTTTTTTTTTTTTCCTTTGGGGTGGGGGGGCATCTATGGATGGCGCCCATATGGCCACAGCTGATGGGGGTGATTGTCGGTATTGTTCACTTTGTCAGCGATCCTGGGATGCGGGAGAGCTAATGATAATGCAGAGTGCAGATGTGCTCTGGAGCAGCCCAGTCGTTAAGCAACAACAGCTTGTGTTTTGCACGCGCACACGTGCGTATGTGTGTGTGTGTGTGTGTGAGAGAGAGAGAGAGAGAGACATAGAGAGATAGAGAAAGGGAGTAACAGCCACAGCTGCTTGCCAGCCTGCCTGCCTTCTTGTGAAGCCTTTCTGGAAGACCAACTATACGAGCACACTGTAACTCACATATTACATGGATACTCACACACACACACAGATACACATCTGCTTGGAGGAGTGTGATTTTGAGACAATTTTTAGTTTTATTTCATACAAACTGAATGGATTGTTGGGTTTGAGGAACAGCGTATCGCTCTTTTCAGCTGTTCATTCATGAAAAACTCCCAGATTCTGGGCTGGTTGACGCTCATGTTTACGGTAAATAAAGTTTGTCTTTGCTGGGTCATACAGTTGAATGTTTTGTCTTCTCTCTCACCGTCCAGTTTATTTGTGTAGAACGTCCTGTTGCTCTACTGTTTTTCCAGCCAATGAGCTTCAGTGTGATCTTCTTTGAATGCCTTTGCAGTCCTGTTAGTCTGTCAGTCCCCTGATGTCCTGAACTGAAGCTTTCCATCAAACAACTGCTGACTTTACTTTGCCACCACCAGCGTCTAGACTCTGGGGGATCCTGCCCTATTTTTTTCCCATCTTCACAAGGTGCTTGAGATGAAACTGCCAAACTCTGTCTCTCTTGTAACCTAAACAAATAGTCCTTGTGCTTCTTGTTACATCACGCTTGTTAGTTTGTTCCTGTCGACTTCTTGTGACACCTACTGTAGCAGATGCAGTTTTTCGGTTCTTTGTTGACTTCTGTTTGCCTGTAACAGACAGATTTTGTCAGTGTGATAATGTCACTACACTACACAATGTCTGTTACAAAGATCAAAACTGTTATATGTTGCTTTGATTGTCGCATATTTACCTGTCTGCGGTGTGATGAATAGCTACTGAGGCCGTCTCCTCCCAGTCTGTGCTGTCTGATTGGCTCCAGTGGACTAATCAATCCCTTCCCACCCCTCAGCATCACTTTAGCTGACACCAGAAAAATAGATACAAAATCTTTAGATGCAGACTACACGCCCAAACTACAGAATAAATCTTAAAAAAATACTGCAGAGTTCAGTCTGCAATGGTCCCACTAACGTTATCCTGTTGGTGCAGACATCCATTGGCTTGGCTACAAATCTTCTGCTCACACCGGCCTCGAACAGACTCCTGGGCTCAAAGTTCTGCACCGGCCAGTCAGAAAGCTTTCATTTTGTCGTCCTTTTACAGCCTTGGATCGATACGTCTGCCAACCCATTTGAGGGATAAAAACTCCTTAACTTGGAAGAAAGTCATAACTGTTTTCTGCAGAAAGTTAAGTCAGGGTAAAGTTCCCATACTGTTTCTCGAAGTTTTCCATAATTGCAAATAAATATTGGTATTTTAAATATGGGGGGGGGACTTTTTTTTCCCAGTTGATAGGTGTGGTCCATGCCACCATTAGAGGTTAGTATATGAAGACTTGTGATGCTGATGTTAACAATGATGCACTGATGGAGCGACAGAATATCGTCTGGTGTTCGCAGCCTACACAAAATTCTCGTAAATAATCGTTAACTGGGAGTTTTGTGTTTTCAGACAGACAATAAAGTTGCAGATACGACCGGAATAAAACACACTCACAGTATTAGGTTGCTGTAAAACCCCAGAGACCTCACATCACTGTGGTGGCTGATATAATGGAGGGCTATGGAGCTCAGCAGCAAGTAATGAGGCTGAACTTAAAGTCAAAGTGCTACAGAATATGCACATTATTATTTGCAAACTTCATGCTACCATTTTAATCACAGCAGAACATTTAAAAAAAATCCCATCATATCAAAGGTTGAAAGTAAAAGTGAGTAATTGCACCATCTTAAGAAAAAAATGTAATTTTGAATTTGATGTGCATCAACACATCTCACAAAAAAGTTGTGACAAGGCAAAGGTCTTTCTTCTAACAACTGTCCATACACATCTGGGGACTGAGGAGACCAGTTTCTGGAGTTTTGCAAGAATAACGTCCTATTCTTGTCTGAAAAAGGATCTGAGCTCGGATACTTCAGCTACGAAGCCATTCGCGTTTTAATGGATGCACTATGCGGTTTATAATTGACTTCCATGAGAAAGATATTGTCTGGATGGGAGCATATGTTGCTCTAAAACCTATATATGCACCTTTCAGCGCTGATGTTTCATGTCCAGATGTAGAAGCTGCCCATCCCAAGGCACTAATGCACCCCCGTACTCCCAGAGAGGCAGGCTGTTGAACTGATCGTAGCTGGATGAGCCGTCTACTCTTCAGTCTGGAGGATTCAGTGTGCAAGTGCCCAAAAAAGAATTTCAAATTTTGATTTATCTTAGCAAAGAACACTTTTCCACCTTAACTTCAGTTCATGTTAAATATGCTTTGGAAAAGACAAGACAGGAATTTCTGGATGTTCACAAATGACCTTATCATTTAACCTGCATTTGTGGATGAAAAGGCCAAAGCCTGACAATCACTTACTTACATTCAAATTCCAAGAATCTGATCTTTTTGTGCGTGTGTTGTAGATTATTAGCTTTTAAAAGTCTTTACTGCTTTATGCTGAAATTGCTTCACAATTTGTGGACATAATTTTTTTTTCATGGCACTGATATGTTCCCAGTTAACCTAATTAGCCGCATTAGTTGCATTTACCCTAATTAGACTGGTGTGTGTTTCTTTTCTGTAAGCAGCAATACTTTTCCTGCCTTTTGTCTGCCATGTCTCCATCTTTTTCACTGATCACTAATTTTTACTGACTCGCTTTGACCATAATATTAAGTAAAGATTCTTTGTGACAAGGGTCCTGAAACTGATCTGCTACCGTCAGATTTACACTCTGCATGAGAGTTGATATCAGGGCAGAAAAGGTCTGTACATCCTTCAGGACCCTGTATGAAACATTTCATTGTAATCACAGACTGTGCTGATTTTTTTTTTTCTTATGTTTTAGCCCTCCAGCTATCTGTATGGATACTTCCATTCACTTGAAGAAGGCCCTGGTGCACCTGGAGCAAGTTTAGAAGTCCTCAGAGTCTAGTCATAAGAGCGGTCAGCCTTCACTGCTTCCAGAAAAGAAATGCAGGCCCTGAACTTGCAGATATCAGAGTAAAAACATTACATTACAACCGTGTGATGACGTTGATGTTCAGCATCTCTCTTCACATGGCCTCAAATGCTCCTTATATGGAGGAGGGAGGGGTTATCAAATGGAGTGACTCTGGAGGCTCCCGTGCTGGTTGAAACTCAGAAATTAGAGTAAGAAAACCACACTTGATCTGGGTTGATGCATTTTACTTTCATGGATCTCAGTTGCTGCTGTGTGATGCTTCAGGATATGACATCATATCACAATTTATTAAAGACTTCTTGTGATGCTACTAGAGGTACATATTACACATTTTCTCATGAGATTGAGGAGATTATTGGATCATGGGATTGATCCCCTCATGAAGAACAGGTACGATTCAATTCAATTCATTTTTACTTGTACAGCGCCAATTTGTAACAAATGCCATTTCAAGGCACTTCACAAACAAAGTCCAATTATAGATCATTCATTTCAGCTCGATTATATTCCAATTCAATATGATTCAGATTCGTTCCAAGAGAGTAACCATTCAACATTTGTATAAATGCAAATTCATAAAAACAGTCTAATTAATAAACCCAACAGATTGCATCAAATCTTCACTTTGGTGCATTCCCTTCCTGAGCAAGCACGAGGTAACAGTGGAGAGGAAAATCCTAATTAGCAGGACTTAAAAGAAAAGGGGGAAAAAAAAACAACCATCTGCCTCAACCGGTTTCATTGATGGGAGTAGACGCGCAGTCAGAGAGGATGATTATGTAATGGAAATCTCTGCATGGGCTCAAGAAAACCTCCAGAAATCACAAAGAACACAATGCATCGTGCACTCGGCTCAAAAGCCTGCATCTCTGACAGTATGGGGGTGCATTAGTGCCTGTGGACTGAGCGGCCTGCAAATCTGGAAGGGAAACATCAGTGCATCAGCTCCCATCCAGACGGTGTAGTCGACAGAGAAGGTTTTGCATCACTGAACGAAAATATGAAAAAGAAGACTCAGGACTGTTGAGCAGCTTCAGTTTTGTATGAGACAGAATTCCTCCAGCAAACGACAACATCTGGTTTCCTTAACCATGATGATGTATATGGATCGTTACTGAAGGAAGACAGGATGTTACGAAACGTTGCTGGGTTTTTTTAAAGATGTATTGCTGCGTCAAATTCAAAATGATCATGTTGTACTTTTTTCCCCCATTTCAATGGTAAAGCTAATCCGTTTCAACATTTAATATCCTTTCTCTCTTATATTGTGAATAATATGTCAGTTTATGAGATTTACAGATCATTTTGGGGATTTGGGGTTGTACAACATGACGTATTCAACCACGCCATCCGCAATGATACAGTTAAACAATGCCACGAGTCGTTTGGTCTCCTTTGGTTGAGTTTATCTCTTAGTCGTTTAATTCGTTTAAAGACCAACTAATTTTATTTTCATGACATAATACATAAAATCTTGCGTGGCTGTAGATTGGACGAGGACATTCAGCGTGTCGGTGGTTTAAAGAAAAGTTACAGGAGTTTACAGGTGTTTTATCTCTTACTCTTTTTCCATACCTATTCTGTACTTCCACTTTGAGGTGTCCACGTCCCTCACATGGAGACACTGTCCAACATAAAAGAAGCAACCCCTTTCTCAGCGAACATCTTGGAAAGTGAGGCTGAATTGAATCTTTTTGAACTGCAGCAATGTTAAGTAAAAAGAAAACATCTTTTCTGGACAGCTCCTTATCTTTGGACCGACTATCTTTTTTTTTCCCCTCTTGTCCTTCTTCTCTACTTCTTCCTCTTCTTCCCCACCACCATACAGATGGTCCCAAGCTGCCTTCAATAATCCAATGCACAGCCATGCCAGTACACCCCAGGCTACACCCCTGATGCTATGCTACACACACGCACACACATACACACACACGCAGAGGCAGTGCCAGTTCCCTAGGCAGGACCCCTGTCTCTCTGGCCCAGATTGGATCACTGTGGTTCAGCATGGAGCAGTAACACTGGGCCTCGGGGTTCTACATGAGCCTGCAGGGTCCCACGTTGGCCTCAAGTAGCCGGGACTACAATGAAAAAGCTCTGAGGCTCGTATGTGTTATCTTTTGATGCTGAGTATTATTATTATTATTGTACAAGCTGGAGCGGCCACATGTTGTTATTAGTTTAATCCCGGTCGTGTACAGGTGCTCAGGAGCTGACACAGACAATAAAGACAGAGAGCGGAGGAAGAAGAGGAGCGGAGGGGTGAGCAAACACTGAAAAGAAACATCTTAAAAGGAAAAAAAAAGAGAGACGAAGAGTTTACAGGAAGAGAGAGGAACAAGGGAGAGGGTAAATGGAAGGAGGGAGGTAAATAAAGAAACAGGAGGGATGGATACGCAGAGGGAAGGATGGACAGAGTGAGGCGGATGGGGGAGGGATGGAAGACGGGATGGAAGGAGGAATGCGACAGATGGGTCGTGCCTGGCCAGAGCTGGGAGGGAGCGGAGAGGTTGGCATCACAGGGAGAGGGAACACACACAAACACACACGATACACACAGACACCGCACGCATACTGCGTGTGCGCCACTTAACTCTTCTCAAGCACATTCTCTGCTGTCAGGAGTGTTTTCAGCGTCTTTCCTCCTGTCAAGAAAATGTCAGCCATACGATAAATAGACAAATAAATGGCACAACAGACACGCTGCGACATATTGTTCTCATGAATCTTTTTTCCGCTCCCGAAATCAAGTTCCCTGTTGGTGTCTTGAAGACAAAATATCCCAAATGCTGACTTTAATTCAAGCTTTCACATCAAACTTGTTCGGCAGCTTGAAGCATTTCAGTGTTTTTAACCTCGTGTTTTTAACTTGAGCAGAAGAATATTGACTGCCTCATTCACACAGTAAAAGTCGAGCAGACCAGGAAATGAAATAACATCCCTCACAAAAACGGCTTCAGTCAGTTGCTTTTTCAGCGACCAGGGACCAGGCATCAAGGTTTAAATATCACATCAAGGAAGTGAAAATCCTTCCCAACAAGCAGAACCAACTCACCTTCAGGAACGAAGGAGGAGACAACTGTGTTGTCCACAAATGCGAAGATCGAAGTCTAACATACGAGAGGTGACGGTGACCACTGAAAACAGTTTGACTGTGGTTAAAAAAAAAAGAAATAAAATCTTGTTTAAAGATATTTATGTTATGTTTATTTTTATTTTATTGGATTTTTATATGCTCTGATGCACCACGTTTCATTAACTTTAAGCATCAGGTTTGTCACAGGCTGCAGCAGTAACTGTTCTGAGAAGGTCGGGAATGTTTGAAAAATACTCAGCAGGTGATTGGATGAAGCTTCTGTCCATCACACCTTCAACCAATCAGATCATGGTATCGCTTCACGTGTGCTTTGATTCTTAAATGCTTGTAATCCTGCAAATGTTTGCAAGAATCCTGCCACCTTGGAGGGTAAAATTTTATGTTTCATTTTAAAATGCTCCCTTTTTTGATGTCAAACAGTTAGTTGTTTAGTTTATTTAAACAATTGATTGCTCTTTTACCTGGGAACAATTTCATGATGAAAACTGCTATTTTACTCAACTGACAGGATATCTGGTCTCTGAAAGCCAAAAACATCCTGTTTTGTAAGTTGGACAGAATTGTTGTTAAAAATTGTTTTCAAAAGAATATGTTGAGCAAACGGTGCTGTGGAAACGTATCTCAGTGTTCCTCTTTTGTTTAAAGGTCAAAAGAAATGTTATAATCATACACACAGTGTTGTTTCTCTGCCGCGATGTCCCACATCCAACTAAAAGAGAAAGAGAAACACACACTGCAGAAGCATTTAAGACTTGGACGTCAACGATTCGCTTTTGTCTTTTGCTCTTTCATCCTGCAGAGGACCACTGTGGAATATGTTTGCTGTTTATTTCGGACCCGAATCTGCTTATTCAATGGAGATTCTATGCAAAACCTTCAGAGAGGACCATCATCCATACACCCATTAGCTATATCTGCTTTAAACCACACAGCTAGCAATTTGAAATCACCAGCCAACCTTTCATGCATGTCTTTGGACTGCAGGAGGAAGCTGGATCAGCAGGTTTGAACCCAGTTCCTCATAGCTGCGAGGTGGTAGAAATGCAGCTCTGTTTAAAAAAGAAAAGAAAGAAAAAAAGAAGGATTTGGTTTGACAGGTGGTTGTGCAATATAAACTTAGCCTTATTTGTGTTTATTTGAAAATGCATTGCTGTGTGAGTGTGCGTCCTCATCACATTTCTACTGTGATTCAGTGGGAGGGAAGAAGTCTCCACTGCACCACAGCTGGCTGACTGCTGCTCACTTTTAGTGCGAGTCTGTTGTGCTTATATACACGTGTACGCCGCAGCAGGCAGGTGCAGCAGATATCCGGACACACAGTCGGCGCAGTATCGTTGTTAACACAGGAGACAGCAGCAGCAGCAGCCTGACAGGTTGAGTTAGTGACGCTAAAGGACCCCTCCCTGCGTGTCCCTGTCAGGTCACCATGGCGATGATAAAGTGCTGAGTTGTGCACATGTGTCCTGGTGCCAGCAGTTTCCAACAACACCCTGAGCACACCCTGTTGATGCCCCTTATCTGACACACACACACACACACACAGCTGGGAGAGGGTGGCACAAGCACGTAGAGAGCTTTCGTGTCTTTCTGCGAGACTTTATTGTTACTTTAACCTTAAATCCTGTTAATCTGTTTATTCCCCCTCAAATTTGTTCCTGGAAGTCCTCTTGATTGAAAGATTTGTCTTTTCATCCTCTTGTGTCTTTCTCTCTTCCGTCCTTCAGTGTCTCTTCAGTCAAGAGTGTGTAGCTGCTCTCCTTTCCATTCAAAAACAAGTGCAGTTCGATCCCACCATAGCCCATCCTTAAAGACGGACCAGATGGAGGTCCTTGTGTTTGTGTGCGCTGGATGACAGGTTATATAACCCTAAATCATGTGAGCATGAGCACAATCAGGGCTGTGAAAATTGTTCAGTAACTCTCTTATGTGATTTTTTTTATGAGTTTATGTATCTGCATGTGTGTGTGCGCGTGTGTGTGGAGGCTGTACGGCGGGGAGCTGCTGAGGGTGGGGGTGGGGGTCATGAGTAAGTACCATTCAGGGGGCCCCTCTCACACAGATGCTTCAGATATTCAAGTTCGAGCTGCGTCGTCTTTTGTTTCCAGGGGGAGGAGGGGAGCGGGGACTGGGTGGCTGGATGGATGGGTGGTTTGCTGGGACACTGTGCCCCCTGATCCCCCCCCCCTTGCCTCCACCAGTCCCCCCTCCCACCTCTCCACCCAGTGCAGTACCACTGTATTGTCTGCTTGCAGGCGGGCTGCTTGTTGCTGGCCTTCTGTCCTGCTGTGCTGAGCGCTTGACAAAGGAGCTCTTTTAAATATGTAGACAATCCTGGATCACTTGCGCGTGCATGCACGCACACACACCCACGTTTGTCCCTGCTTTCCTCTTTCTCTCTCCGTCAATTCTTCCGCGGCTAGACCTGGCCTGGGAATGTTTCCTCTTTCACAGAGAATCAACAAGTCTCAGACATGAAAAGGATACAGGAGGCTTTTCTCCCCGTTTGTGCGGCACAGGCTTTGAATGAGTGCTTTGTGGCGTGGCCGTCTTGTCAAGGCTAAAAGCTGGAATCCTGTTTGTTATGGTGCTTTGTTCTTTCTGTACATTTAGTCACCTTCATTTTTACATATGAGAAAATCCATATTGGGAGGGGGGGGGGGCACAAAATTCATGGTTGGAACACAAAAACAGCAATCCTTGATTTTTTTTTTTAGTAACAAAAAACACCAGAACACAAATTGATATGCTTGGCATTCTTTAGAAAGCTTCATCTTTAGTTTTTTGAGCTGATTTTTGGAAGTTAAAGACACTCACCTGCAGATGCCACCTCACAGAGGAGTTTTTTGTTGTTGTTGTTTTGTTTGTTTCTTTTAAAGCAAACATCAGGATGTTTCCACATGTCAACACTCCCCTCTTTATCTACTCCTCCTTTCGGTACAGGAGCTCTCCCTGGCAGCTTGGCAGAGTCGGATGCCTCACGCGAAGCGGCAGGAGTGCAGGGACCTGGGCCCCAGACAGGAGCCCAAGCTGGTCTCAGCCTACCAACATGTTGAGCTAACCCGCCTTGGGCACAGCCAAATGGTTCTGCAGCTGCCCCTTTGTCCCCCTTCCTTAAGTAAACAAAGGACAGAAACAAATTAATGACCTACATTCACAGCAAACCTCCTCACAGAGACGGAGAGAGAGCAGTTGTCTACAAGCAGATGTTCACTTACAACACTGGAGACTGTAATTAATGTTCACCAAGCAGCGCAGAATCAAAGGAGAAGGTTTTTTTTGTTTTTTCTGCATGTGAAGTGAAGACTAAAAGCAGTATTGAGAGGCGATAACTTTAAAAAAGAACAAGGCCTTTATTAAAAATAAAATAAGTTTTCCACTTTTGGCTGAAGAAAATCCAATGGCTTTTGCCAATTAGAAGTATTAATAATAAAATAAATCTTAGCTGAACTGCTGTGCCATGTTCAAGTTTGTGGAAAGATGGCCGAACTATGCTTGAAGCCAACACCTATTTTTTTTTAAGAGATTTTCTTACTTCCTTGAAGTTTCTTAAACCAATTTTAGGCATTCATCAGACATAGGACAATGTCATAAAGATTAGGGGTGAGCTTATCGCGTGAGTGCGTTGGGGGCTTACCGAAGAGACCATCTGTGGCCTAATGAACGCTGCTCCTTGGCCTCTGAGTGCAGGGGCTTTTAATGCATCTGTAAGAGCAGGTTTACTGAGCAGCAAGACATTAGCTAAAGCTGATTTCTTTACTGGAAACCTGTGCTTGAAGTACTTTGAGGGGAGGCTCTGTGTGTGTGTGCGTGTGTGTGTGTGTATTCAGGGGATTGGATCTCAACAAGCTGCTGCATATTTTCTTCTCCAACGCAGCCTACAGATATATCAGGAGTTGTGCAAGCAGTCGCAGTATGTGCAGGCCACCATTCGCTGTCCAAGCACGACTCACTGTACAACAACCATGTACAAACACGTGCACATACGCAACTTCCACCCACATCACAAGTGACAGAGGGACAAGATGCCAAGACCTCCTGCGTCGTCCCTTCTGCAGCCCGACACCGAGTGCCGATGCAGAGATGTGCTCAGACCATTATTATATACAGTCATTGGCTCAAACGTGAGCTTCCAACGCAGTAAAATCGCAACAACCACGACAAGAAAAAAAACCACACAAGTTATATTTCAGGATTCTTATAATTTATTGCAGTTTGCACACAATTTAAAAATGTCAACAACAGCACACCAAAAAAAAAATTACAAAACTAAACACAATTAGAATTTACTCCCCTTGAGATAAAGAAAAAAAAAACTATGATTGTCAAAGCTAAAATGACTAAATCTCATAAAGGAAACGTATAAGAAAAGAAATATTGTAATCTCAACAGGGAGTAAATATATTTCAATCAAAATCTGCTTGTTTTCCCCCCAGACAGTGATTGTCCTTTTTCAAGAGACTCAATCATCCCACCCCCCTACTCTATCTCTCACACACTCACACACACTGACTCCAACTATTCACCTCTTCCCATAAACTGTCAATGACATTTTTTTTAAGCCCCCCCTCCCATTTGTTTTCAAGTAAGCACAGCAAAGAAAATGGAGATGTCATGTCAGAGCGGTTTGGTTGCAGAGTAATGGACATCAGTCTCAAACTCCACCTGCCCACTCACAGATAAATAAAAAAAAGAAAAAAAGAAAAAAGCTTGGACTACAGCAGTTTAAGGCGGTCAAGTATAACAGACACAGAAAAGAAAAATGTTTTTTGTTTTTTTTCTTAAAGAGAAAAGAAAAACAAAACCAAACAGCAGTAGTGATGAAATCAACAGCAGGATGGAGGGAGCCCATATGTAGAGACGCTGCCAGTGAGGAAATAACATTTCAAGACAAAAATGAGACGATGTGGTGCAAACCGCCGCAATGTCACCCACACTGTTGCGTTGGAAAAGCCTGCAGGTGTCACCAGATGACAGGGCGTGCGCGAGCACGAGCACACGCGCATCTGAATGATGAAGAAATGTGGAGCGTCTGCATCTGTGCCAGAAGTTTTTAGATTGTATAAACGCTTGACCTTTTTTTTTTGTGAGTTTTTTTTTAAATTCCCCTCAAAATTTCAAACTAGTTTTGAGATATGGATTTAAACTGATGTAGCCCCCCCAACCCAATTACGACACTCGCATACAAAAAAATTTCCAATCACGTGAGCAAAATATACTAAGATTATTTTTCAGAGATTCAATAAATTCCATGAATTTACACGAGTTCACAAACTCTACAGTATTTAATACTTCCATAGCGGCAAGAATGCTTTTTTTTCCTTTTTTTTTTTTTTTTTTAAATAAAAGGCATCTTTTCAGCAAAATTCTGGTTATGTTTATTTATTTTAGCTTAAAAAGGTGCTTTCAGGCAGGCCAATTCTCCCATCTATCTCAAAGCAAAGATCTGAAGAGGAAATCTCAGACATCTTATGACATCACTGCATGTAAAGCACTGACCTGGGTGACACCTCAGCCCGACAGAGCTCAGTGCAGCTCAACAGGAATCAACAGCGTGACGATATCTGACCCTTCAACTTTCAGTAAAGGAGCTCAGGTTTAGCCTCCCTCCTTCTCTCTCTCTCTCTTTTTTTTTTTTTTTTTTTTTTGTCGTTCACACCTCAGCCATGCCACAAAACTGCACTTGACCGACCTGAAATAAGAGGTCAAATCTGCAGAGATATAACTGCGAAATGGCTCGACCACTTAAAACTGTGGAGGATGGACACATGAGAGATGGAACCTAAAGTAGTGAGGACATTTAACGCCTGAGGAGGAACAGGAGGAGGAAGTGCTGGGTGGATGTAGATCTTCAGCAGGTTAAATTGACTGGCGTTAACCAAGTCACACACTCAAACGACACATACGCGCACACAAACATGCACGCATAGCAGGGAAATCAGTGCATAAAGACACAGGATTAAAATGCTTCATCACTTTCGCTTGAACATCCGACAGAAACACATTCAGCAACATTCCTCTCGGAGCTCGGCGACAGACCAATGTGTGAAAAATAAAACAAAATAAATTAATAATAATAATAAAAAAAATAAAATAAAAAAAATCACTGTCAAGAGTTCAAATATTTCCCCCTCCAATGCAAAAACCACAACTTATAGGTTTAAGACAAAAATCAGATGTTCATGCATTTTTTTTTTCCATAGTCATGAGAATAATATTCATTTTTCCAACAGACCGCACCCTGGAGCAGTATTCACAAAGAAAAGAAAAGAAAAGCCTGTTGTCAAATATTTGATCAATTACAATGTGTACAGTAATACAGCAATTCACATTTTCATCTTAAAATATACAAGTTTGGACGTCATGCAACAACAGCAGGTCCCATTACAAAAAAAAAGTAACAAAATAATAATAATTATCATTAAGTTAAAAAATGTGAAAGATCGAAGTTTTAAAACTAAAGAACAATATACAACAAACTTAAATTAAATACCTTTACAACAAGAGATGTTTTAAAGACTGCCAGCTATATTTAAGAAAACAATTCTATCAATAACAATAATAATAGTTATTATTTGTAAAGGTCTTCTCGTTTTTAGAAAATACTTCAGATTGATTGGAAGTGAAAAAAAGAGGCTGTGCATTGCATGAGTGCCATCAGTTTGTTTGTCAGTCAGCTTTCCCCTGAACACACAACACCAAAGAGCTTAAGAAGAGAAGCGGGGAGCGCTTCGCAACACGACCTTCATGCTATTAGAAAATAAAATTAAGAACACACACAAAAAAAATACACACTCATACACACTTACGCACTTTTGTTGAAATTTTTGCCGAGTAGTGCAGTATGTCTCTCTCACTCACTCACACACATTTATTAAACCATGTGCGCGGTGGCATTAACTTGTGGTGATCACAGTACCCGTTTAGTGTATTGTAATGCTTTCTTTCTTTCTTTTTTTTTTTGCCTTTTTTTTTTTTTTCTCACTTCAGTGTGTTCGACCTGAACTCCTGCAGTGGCGTTTGCTGTCTGTGGGACTGGGACCAATGTGATGACCAGTGTCAGAGTGTTGTGTCTGGGATGAAACACAAAACAAGAGCGAAAAACTCTTCAAAGAGGCAAGACTTCCTAACTGGAACCCATGTCCTAAGAAACAATCAAAACCACAAACAGAAGAGAACTAACGCCAAATAATAAAGAGTTCAGAATAAAATAGAATAAAACAAAAAATGACCCCAAATAGCAACAACAAAATAACTCAGTAGTAACATTTTCATGTGCTATTAAAGTGCAGTTGGATGAGATGTTGCAACAAACAAGAACATGACTCACTTAAACACCCAAATAACAAATTCCACCTCCCTTACACCTCCCCGAACCTCTCTGCTCTTCTTTCACTCTCCGTCTCTTTCCCTTTATCAAACCCAGCTGTCTGATTCTACTTCCACAGTTCCTGGGAGCTGTCCTCAATCGCCCAGTCCCTGACGTTGGGCAGTGCCAGCGGTTCACTCTTCACTGACAGCGAGTTGACCAGTTCGCAATGGAACTTGCGAATATGTCGGTAGAGGTCCCCGGATTGCGTGAAGCGCCGCTCGCACCACTTGCAAGCATGTGGCTTCTCACGCGTGTGCACCACCGCATGGCGGCTGAGGTTGTGTGAGTACTGGAAGCTCTTGCCGCAGGTGGTGCAAGTGTAGGGCTTTTCACCGGAGTGTGTCCGCTCATGGCGTTTTAGTGTGTACATGCAGGAGAAGGTCTTGCTGCAGATGGTACAGGTGGGTACATTGACATCTCCAGCGGGCTTGGAGCGGATGCCCTCCTGCTCCCTGAAGTGGGAGCTGAGGTGAAGCTGGAGGATGTGAGGGGAGGGGAAAACCTTGTTGCACAACGGGCACATGAAGATCTGGGTGTGTTGAGCTGACAGCATGTTGGAGACGTAAGGCAGCAGTGAGTTATCCATGCTGGCCGCCTCAGCCTGGGCACGCTCGTTTTCTCCCCCCAGTATGTCCTCATCGTCTCCTGGGGCTGGAGGCTTCTCATCCCGCTCTAGCTCGGAGGCCAGGGAGGCCTCTCGCAGAGCGGACAGGTGAGCCTCCAGGCCGAGCCTCCGCTGTGCTGACAGAGGACCCCCAACAACATGGTGGGTCAGGCTGCCGTTTGCGCTGGGGATGGTGGCCTTGAGGCCGCTGTGCTCCATGTCATAGTCTGCACCTCCGAGTTCCTCTTCCTCATCTGAAGCCACACCCCTCTCCACCTTCACCCTCACAGCCAATGGGCTTTGCAGGCTGTCAGGCGTAGCTGCCCCGCTGAAAAAAGATTGATGGTGATTGTTGTGGTTGCTACCGGCGATCGGCTTTACAGAAAGGTCCAGGACACAGTCAGCCGCGTCGTTCGACACCCTCCTTCCTCTGTGACCTACACGAGAGTTCACGGAGTGATGGGACCTCTGGGAGAGAGAACCAGTGGAGCTGCTCGGGCTGCCAGCCGGGGACAGCACCTTCCCTGCCTCCGCCAGGCCTTCACCTGCTGGCATCTCAGCTTCACCACGCCCTGGGCTGGTTGTAGCCATGGCCGGTGTGCCTGGTCTATCTCCAGACGGCAGCCTCAACCAGAGTGGACCTCCCACCGCCTTCCCCTCCTCCTCTTCATCACTGTGCAGTAGGTCAGCGGTCGCAGGCCGGCCTGTTGAACCATCTGATAAACTGTCGGCCTTGTCAGAGCAGCTGGAACCGCCATCATCCTCTCTGCGCGTGCTGTCAGCCTCTGCTGTGGCTTTCTGCTTCAAACGTTTCTTACACACCTTGACAATGTCATACATGTGCAAGTAGCTGGCTGCTGCCAGCACATCCTCTACGGGAAGGTCCTGGAACTGCAGCTTGCCCTCATACATGAATTCCAGGAGCAGTGAGAAGGCCGGGGCTGTGACAATGTCACTGTTGAGGTGCACCACGTCTCTTTTGTCCAGCTGGTCCTTGTAGAAAAGGTGAAAGTACATGCTGCAGGAGGCCAACACAGCACGGTGGGCACGGAACTGGGCATCACCCACCAGCACCGTGGAGTCGCACAGGAAGCCTTGGTGCCGCTGCTCGCTCAGACACTTGAGTAAATGTCTGCTGTGGTCTGGGAACTCCATCCTGCCGTCCTCATAACCTGTAGCCACACAACGACACAGAGTGACAGTTAAGCATCAGTGCACTTACTGAAACCTTCAGTATCCATGACCTCAGAGTTACAATTCATTTCTTTGGAGGGTTTAAAACCAAACTATGTGTCATTACAAAAAGAAAAACTGAAATGTTGATGACAATTAAAATCAAAAGAAGTGAATATAAAATTAATTCTCTTTTTTTTTTTTTTTTTTTTTTAAATAAGATGAAATTCAAATTGATATTTAATAATAAGCTTGAGTTTATTTACACAGTGGAATATTAAACTAATATTGATATTTTTAGGGTTGTGAACAAATCTACAAACAAATTATATTCAATGATGTCAATAAGGGAAAAGACAAGAATGCTAGGGAGGGAAGACAAAATGCCAAAAGCAATATGGTACAAGATGCTCAAAACAAACCTCAGTGCAAATAGGAAAAATACCCTTTAACTTTAGTTCGTAAAAATTAGAAGAGTGATATATTAGATGATTTAGATTAGAAGTATAAAACATTAAAAATCTTGTTTTCTTTTTTTCCTTTAAATAATCTTAAAAAAAAAAAAAAAATGTATCCCTCAAGTAAGATATTTGCTTTGAAGTCCTGCATCTCTGTGGCCTTTATACCATTAGGGCAAGTGTTCATTTTATTTCCTAAACAATTTACCTCGTACTTTTTAAAAATGATTTTTTTTTTTAGCGGAAATTAAAACTAATAATTAAAATGAAAATACATTTAAAAGCTACATAAATACAAACTGAATTCCAGAATGATTTCAGTTTTTAGCACGACAAAGTGTTAATCTCAGGTGGAGCACCAGCGACAGATTCCTCTACTGTCTCTCCGCTCGCCGCCTTTCTGCATCTCTCTAACTCCTCTGCTTGCACTCCTGGATTGTCGTTGCTCCTACGCTGGTTATTTTTATTAACCCACTTTGGCCTGGCCTGGCACAGCCCTTTTAGGTAACCGGCTTTCAGCTGCGCACGCTGTCCTCATGTACACAACACACAAACACACTTAGTAGCAGCCTACCTACCAACCACCTCCACAGGCTAAGTTGAGCACAAAAACTGTTCAATTAGAATAGCAACGTCAAAATACAAAACAACTTGTCCCTCGTTTAACCTGCGAGTGAAGGATTTGGATGTGAGATTAGACAGGAGACAGTTTGCAGGAATACTCTGCAGATGTCCTGACAGAAGAGTCCACAGGATTTACCTATTTCAAAAATTAAAGAACAACTAAGCAGAGAAATTCTGGATGTTAGAAGACATTAAGGAAAATTAAATCTTCAAAAAGTCCCACCTGTTAACCAAGTCGATTTGTCCTGCCTGAGAAAATACATCGGTCCCGCTCTGCGCTGTGTTAACCAAAGCAATTAAATCACCTCATTTGAATGAAGCTAAACCAAGAATGTAAGCGTCTGCGTGTTGTATACGTGTGTGTGTGCTCGCCCTCCGGCTCGCTCAGACTGCTTTTAATGAGGGGACTTACGAGGACAAGGGTGTACCACCCCCCCACCCCACCTCCCCCAACCCCACCCTTCTATCCAGCCAAACCCCTCTA
This sequence comes from Arrhamphus sclerolepis, assembly GCA_037176975.1. Taxonomy (NCBI): domain Eukaryota; kingdom Metazoa; phylum Chordata; class Actinopteri; order Beloniformes; family Hemiramphidae; genus Arrhamphus; species Arrhamphus sclerolepis. The sequence goes on along the minus strand of JBAMYA010000007.1, from coordinate 6,842,536 downwards.
CCACCTCCTCCTTTCGCTCACACACACACACACCATATCCATCCCTCACACACTCCTTCCCATCTGAATCTTGCAAGAAAAACTCAGCACATCCGCCCCGCCGAAGAAACTGCCCTCCTACTCAACCCTCCCACCCACCACCACCCAGAAGAGAAGATTTACAATACAATCACTGTAAGTGCCCTGCTCGTCACAGCATCAATCCTAATCCTTAAAGATGGCTAAAAATAAAGACCATGGTGGCGGCGGTGGCTGCAGAGAGGGAGCCGTCAGCAGAGGCTCATATGAGGGCAGCGGTCAATCACCCAGTCCACACCGGCCCGGCCCGCCAGTTCAGGCTGGGGTCTGAGCAAGATGCACACAAGAGGGGCAGGGAGGGTGAGGCTGGGACGGCCGGGGAGGGAGGCTTACCCACATCTGATCCAGCTGACGGGGGCCATATGGCAGCTGCTAGCCAGATAAAGAGATTAAGACTAGGAGGGAGTGCGATTACAGCTGTCTAGCCAATTCAGGCAGCTCAAATCTGCAACTTCTAAATTAGTCTCCTTTACTCCAGCCGACAGGAGGGGGAAAAGTGGGTAGAGCAGACCGCACATGCTATCAAGTAATTTTACAGTGAGTTAGAATTAACTGGAAGGGAAAAACAGATTAGATTATTAGGATTAAATAACTGCTCAATTTACTACTGACTTTGCATCCCTTGTTTTAGCAACTAAAGCATGTATATATTTTTTTTTGTAATGTTGAAAAGTATAAAAATTATGAAAACTCAAAAAAAAAAAAAGACTTTTGTATTATAATAGTTAAACAATGTAAAAAAAAAAGGGGGGGGCTCATCTGAACAGAAAAGATACTTTACCATTTCTTTTAACAAGTCTCCATATTAAATGTTTCACAACACAAATAAAGACAGAAACAGGAAAAGAGCTTTAAATGCAGCGCTCTATAGCCTACAAACTAAAAACACAGCAGCGTGTTCCTGGACAGCAATTACACCTCAGACAGGCAACACCAACTACTTTTGCCGTTTACCACGGAGGCACTCAGCAGCAGCTTCACACAGGTCTAACACACCGGAGATCCCCATAAGAAAACTAAATAACTACCGCACTTCCCAGGACTCTTACATACACATGCACGCACACACACACACGCAAAACAATACCTGCAGCAGTATGCATCAACTTGATTAACTCCACTGTGGCAGAATAGCTGGGCTCTCTTGTTGGGAATGGCCGTGTATCCTTCTCTCTCTGAATCAATGAGTGGGTAGAAGAGGAGAGCAGAAGAAGAGAAGAGGCAGTCAAAAAAGAAAAAAAAACACGCTGTTCAAACTGCGAGGGACAGATGCAAAGTGGAGGAGATGTTGGAGGGGGAACGAGATACCACCTCCCTCCTCCTCCTAACTGGCGCTGATCGGCAGCCACAAACACACACACACACACACACACACACACACACACACATACACACAAGAAGAATGATTGAGGAGATTTAAATAATGTTAGACATGTTTAACAAGAATGTAAGAGATAGTATGGACAAAGTGTGAAATGATGATGAAATATTAAAATATGCTGTTAAGACCATGATATAATGCTCTTTCATCATCACGTCTGTCATAATGAAAAAACTTGATCTAATTTTTTATGGCTCTTGTTGCCTTTATTATTGACGTTTGACAGACAGGAAAGTGGAGCAGACACACAGCAAATGATGAAGGGATGGGAGTGAGTGCAACTGCTGCAGGAGGACAATGGTTCTGTTTGTCTTCCTCTCTTGAACTAATTAATCTTTAACTTTAAACATGACACCGTAATAAGTTTGAAAGAAGCTGGTGGAGACTGACAGAAAATCAGGAACACTAAAGCTTTCTCGGGATTAAATTGGGTTAAAAAGGCATAAACGTCGATCATTAAAAGGTTTCACCAGATGATGTCATTAACTATAACTTTACATGCAGACAAAAAAAGAAATCTAAGTAGATACTTAATTTGAGATTTCTACTGATAATGATGATGTGGCATATTGATTTGCTAATATTCATTTTGATCTAAACTCATTTCATTCATATGGAGCTGAAAAAAGCTTGAACATGGAACATGTCAAAGGATCAGTCAGATTTCTAGATAAAGAGCAGATAATTTGGTCAGAATTACAAAATTTTGCAAAACTGGATGAGTTAACCGGAGAATATGAATGATAAGAGGAAAACTCTTTTTCCACTCATGGTTAGTGGTTGGGTGAAGCCACTTATCATCAAAAAAACTGTGTTTACTCTTTCTGAACCCTAATGACAACAGAAACTACCCAAATTACCCTGATCAAAAGTTTACATATCCTGGAGGTTTTGACCTGATAACATGCACACAAGTTGACACAAACAGTTGAATGGATGCTAAAGCTAACCATCCTCACCTGTCACCTGTTTGCTTGTAATCAGTGTGTGTGGATAGAAGGTCAGTGAGTTTCTGGGCTCCTGACAGACCCTTGCATCTTCCCTCCATTGCTGTACTGATGTTTCTGGATTCTGAGTCATGGAGAAAGCAAAAGAGCTTTCAAAAGGTAACTGAGACGTACTTTTGTGTTCCAACATGACAACGATCCAAAACACGAGGCCAAGTTGACCTGTCATTGGCTACAGCAGATTTCTTGGTGAAATTACTTGACCATTTCCATTGTTTATTTCTTACACTAAATAAAACACACTTATAGGATTTCCTTGTTTCAGTTTAACATAATTCCAACATTTCCTTTGTCGAGCTTAATATCATTTCGTTAGTTTGTCCACAGACCATTTTCTTGAAAAGGATCAGAGGGCAGAATTTACAGACAACCCAAGTGTCCTGGAAGTTCCACAGAACTCCCAGAAATGGTAAAAGCTGCTGCTCTAACTTTTCTCTCCACAATATCAAACACCACATCACAGAAGGAAAGGAGAAGGAAATCAGCAAAAGAACAAACTCCTGTCATTCACATTCATGTCTGAATTTATGTAAATAAATTGACAAATTTTTATGTAAGCTGACAATGAGATTCCCTGTTTTGAAAGACCAGCAGCTGCCACTGGTTCCTCATCCTCTGACAAGCAGCATCATCAGAGTGACTGAAGTCTCTGTTGGAGTCAGAGGTCACAGTGACTCAGTCTGGAGCAGTGAGCTCTGCTCTGGGAGGCTCCGTCACCATCACATGTAGAACCAGTCAGGATGTTTATGGCTCTGACTGTTTCTCCTGGTACCAACAGAGAGATGGAGAAACTCCTAAACTGCTCATTTATTATGCTAACAGCAGAGCATCAGGTACACCAGGTCGTTTTACAGGCAGTGGATCAAACTCTGACTTCACTCTGACCATCAGTGGAGTTCAGGCTGAAGATGCAGCAGTTTATTACTGTCAGAGTCTTCATGAAATCAGCAGCAAATATAAGTTGTACAAAAACTGAAACTAATACACGTTTATTAACTGTAAATGATAAAATTAACTTTGGAAATCATGTTTTTTCAAATGGAAACAAGGGAAGTCTTTCTCTGACAGTCAGAGCAGGAAGATAAGATATGATTTCAGTTATTAGTCTCACGGTGGGAAAATTTCCATTGTTACAGCAGCAAAAGAAAATACCAAAAAAGTAATGTTAACAATATTAAACAATGTACAAAGTATCTTTTTTATTTACACCATTGTATATTTGGAAACAAAACTAAAACTTATTCTTTGGCATCAGTGTCCCAGACAGTAATTTCTGGAAGTTTTCCTGAGTCCAGTAGAGCATCATGTCTGTTTTTATTGCAGTGCTGCCTGAAGGCCTGAAGATCACACTTATTCATGTTTTGACCTTTGTTCTTGTTCCTTGTTCACAAACACTCCTGATTTGGTGAATCTTTTGATCATACTATGTACTGCAGATACTTTGTGTGTTTCTGTTTGTGTGTGGGGGGTGGGGGGTGTATACAGTGGTTGAGGATCTGAGCTGCAGCAAACACTCTTTCAAAGAATAAATCAGACAACAAGAGAAAAGAGAGAGAGGAGAAGGAATAAACCCAAAATAGACAGATAAAAACCAACAGGCCAGCTGCTTCTGAGGTGGGGGTGTCCTTCAGGAGGCTCATGTACAGTCTTGCTAACTTGGTAACTTTCCTGCCAAGTCTGGTGACTTTCCTAGCAACAAATTTAACGACTTTTTCTGGTGTTTTTGGTGACTTTTCTGGTGTTTTGGAGACTGACATGAAAGCAAGTATCGTTCTACTGTCCTCAGCAGAAGCTGCCATGAGACCTTCTCCATCCTGCAGCGCTCCAAGGTGGTCAGTCTCCCAGCAGCCTCTGCTGCACTCCCAGCTGCAGTCAGAGAGGAGACCCGCACCACTCCACGTCCTCACTGAAAATGAACATCCTGGCTCCCAGAGACGGATTTAAATGTAAATGTTTCTTCTCTGGCAAACTAAAATAAATCTAGAAAATGGTCAAAACTCACTCTAAAATAATAAACATATATATTAATAGCTCAGTTATTAATATAAGCTATATCTTAATAGCTCCTCCTTGAATTGCCACCTTATCATGGTGGAGGAGGTTGTGTGCCTGAATGATCCCAGGAGCTTTGTTGTCGGGGGATTAATGCCCCTGGTAGGGTCTCTGGGGTAAAGTGGTCCTGGGGGAGGAGCCAGACTAAGAGTGATTCCAACAACTCCCACGATGAAGTTAAATCGAGGAGCATGGTGTCCCTCACCTGGGTCAGAGTTACCGGGGTCCCAAACTGGAGCCAGGCCTGGGGGAGGGGCTGCGGCCTTGGTTGAGGGAACATGGGAATTTGCCCAACCAGTACACGTGTGTTTTGAAACAGACAGTAAACAGGCTGTACATCAAACCTTAAAATATCTGGATACAATTTAATGAAGTATTTTCAATTTACAAGAGTTTTAAAGGCACTAGAGCCAATAAAATCTGAAAGAAAATAACAACAAAAAATCAAATATATTTTTATTTAACTTAAGCTAGTAACTTTGGTTTCTTCACATAACCCTCTGCATTTATCCAGACTTGGGACCAGCTCAGAAATACACTGTTTTGTGATCCCTGAGGCTGCATTACTTTATTTTTTAATTGTAGTAGGAACCAGAGCACCTGGAGAAAACCTACTTTTTTAAATGTAAACGTGACACAAAAAGGCTCCAGCTGAGATCTGAACCTACCTTGAGGTGTGCTGTCCAAGATAGTCCAAGTAGATTTAGTTTCTAGTTTTCATTTGGATCCAGTTCAGTTTGGATCTCTCCAATCTGACATCAAATGTGTTTTCTTTTATGCAGCTAAGGGGGAGATTGTGACTTTAGTTGCTCTCACTGGATGATGTCTTTGTTTTACGTTTTTCAGATTTCTTCAAACCAAAAAAGTGCCTCATTCTTTTCCAAATGCTCTTTTTCTCGTCTCTTTGCTCTTGAAGAATTTCTTCAGAGATCTT
>JBAMYA010000007.1:6806003-6836984 GCA_037176975.1 Arrhamphus sclerolepis | reverse complement strand
CTTCTGGGATAAATAAAGTCTTTTTCATTTGTATATGTGTATATATATACATATATATATATATATATATATATATATATATATATATATATATATATGTGTATATATATACATACATATATGTATATATGTCATATGTCATAAGTCTTGAGAATATATGTTTACATTTGATTCATAAAATGTGTTTATTAGCACAAAGTGGTATTTCAGCAAAATTGTTAAGAATTGTTGAGGCTTTTGAAGCCAGATATTTTCCACAAGTCTGAACAGAACTAAAGCACCTCGGAGTAATAAATAATGAAAGTTCAGGCTTCTGAAAGGTACTTCTGTGTTCAATATATTCTCAAGAAAAACTTAATAATCCCATGTGAAGGCACTGTGGTGGGTCATAGGCAGGCACACAGACAGTTGTGAAATGCTGCCAATATTCACGGGCTCTATATTATTTTGGGAAATATAAGTCTGCTTGCTCCATTGCATTTGAATTGCTTCCAACTCACCTGCACATACGTTTTTCCTGGAGGGAATAACTGTTTATAGTCGTGCTGTATTTGATGTTTTTCTCTGCAGTCATAGAAAAAACACAAACACACACGCACACACTCACAGAAAAATAAATGAAATAAATAAATATTGACCTCGATAATAAGTTGCCTTGCACTCTTTCTACTTTAAGGACTCGTACTTGTTTGTTCTTTTCTTTTTAAGAAAAAAGGTTGGAACTTTCTTTTTTCTTTTCTTTTTTTTTGTTTGCATTGTGAAACATCCAGCAGCTTTGTGGTTTAAACTGTAAATCAAACGTCCCTACAGATTCAAATGCCAAACCCACTAAATTTCATTATTTTATCTCTCAACAGATTGTGCTTAAATTCACAATGCCTGGGCCAGAGGTAATGCTTCACCTTAAGAGAATATTAAAATGCCAGCTCACCATGAACAATATTTAAGCCTATACCTGCAGCTGAGAGGATGTGCTCGCCGCAAAAAAACTCAGAAGAGGAAATGCATCCCTTTGCATCTAAAGTTGTAAACAAGCTCTTTTGACAAGGTTGTTGTGGTGTACAATAATTAATTCTGTCAGACATAAACATTAAATCCATGAGCATGAAAATGCACAGGAAGTTAAATCTGTTTTGTTAAAGTGATGCATATCAGATCAGCATTGCTTAATAATGCACCACCAGGAATTCTCAAGTTTAAATAATTAATCTGATAACCAGACAGATGATGCTTCATCTAGAACCAGTAAAGCAACAACTTAGTGAAACAGCTCTCATCAGATAAGGATACAACAAAAGTTGTATTTCATTGTTTGCTGTCTGAAAAGGCATGGCAGCTTTATTTGTACAGCACATTTCATCCACAAAGGCAACTCAAAAGCATTCATTTGAAATGAAAAAATAAATGAATTCATTGAATTTAAGGCAGAAATTAGCTCCAGTAAGAGCCCAAAGACAATGCAGATAGAAAGAATTGAGTCTCCAAATTCAAGGTCCATATGTAGATATCAGACATGCTTTGGTCAGCTCTGATTGAAGCTACTTCTATAACTGATACCCTTCATCCCCCCACTTATGAACTATATTTGTGACGAGCAAGAACTTTTTATTTACAAGCCACTTCATTGTTGGCTTTGCTCGTGCACAATTTTACAGCCACGTAAGAATATTACATGTCATGCTGTAGGCATCTATTTAATGTTGGATTCAACGTCAAGGATGTATAGACTGCAATAATGGGACCTCTTGAATCGTAAAGTACGACAGATTCAACTAGAAAAGCACTCAGAGAGCACAGACCTCCGCCAAGCAGCACAGTTCCCCCACATATTGTGACTTACATTTGAAAATAATATTCCTACATGTGCTTTATCTATTTTATTGGATTCTTTGACCATGGAAACATATCCTTAGCAATTGGAATTGCATTGTTATCATTATCAGCTCAATAGTTGTTCTTGAAAATGGTGGTTTTCTTCTGGATCTGCTCCATAACTATTGAAGAGTTAGTTAGTTGCATGTCTGTATCTTCATTCCTTACGTCACAGTGTTGAAAACAATGATAAGCCAGACTTTTTTTCATGTTCCCGATCTTAGTATCCAGAATATTCCAGGATCTGGATCATACTTCTACACATTATTGATGCTGTCATGACCATGTCCTGTATTTTGCCAAGCACTCAGAGCATTTATTGTGGAGATGTATACATATCCTGAAAATGGCCCTATCTCGCAATGATAAAGAATCCTTTAAAAAATTCCTGGATCCAGACAGTGATCCGGATCACCTCTAAAATTTATTCATTTGTTCGTTGGACATATCCTGAAATATATATGAAAAATCTGCCCATAACTTTTTGTGTTATGTTGCCAGGAAACAAACAGACAAACCAATGCCGGCAAAAACATAACCTCCTTGGCGGAGGTAATACAATACATGCACTGTCAATTCAAGGGTTTTATGTTTAAGAGCATGATTAAAAATAATAATAATAATATTCTGGTTCTTATCAAGGGAGCATACCACAAAGCTGGGCTTTTGTTGAGAGAAGCTGCTGAAGAAAAGCTGCAATCAGAGATAGGCCTAATTACATATTCTTCTTTTTCATCGTGCTTGGGCAGTATTCTGTGTTTTTTACAGTAGGTATGCCTACGTGCCTTCTGCAAAAGAACCTGCTGCTTAAATAGATATAAATAATTCTTTATTAAGGTAAAAAAAAAAATGGGTTCAATAAGCAAAGCAATAAAATAATCAGATTTATTTTCTCACATATTTTGTTTTCATTGTTACACAGTGCAGCTTCAAAAACAGGTTGGAAGGCTGTTTGAAATGAGTTGGACCACTAAAAAGCCGGAGGCGGAACAATATTTCTGAAAAATACATTATCAGCTTAAGAGAAACTTTTTTTGGCCTTTTTGTGATCAACAATCAGTTTAGCCTTGAATGGCTCCCAGCAGATCCAATATGTCAGATTCAATACTTTTAGTAACCTGCTTTCTCGTCTTGTCCCTGATTTTTTTTCTCTCTCTTCCCTCAGGTTGCTCTGTAATTTAAAGTCACCTCAGACGCTTCATTTTCTATCAAATCAATTCCACCAAACAAGTTTTCTAAATATCAAAGTCAACTATTGACTTTCCACATCGTTTATCTTTTGGCGACACGTTTAAAATGTTGCAAAATCTGTAGATGTTTAGAGTATGGGTATTTTGTTTGTCCATGCTGAAAAGGGGCTAACGTCTTCGTGGATTCATGAACAACATCAATAATGTCGGCACAGAACTGATGAAACAGATGAAAATTTGCTTGCAGACCTTTTTAAACACATCTTTTTAGAGTGACCCCTAAATTTCATGCTGATGACAATGACATCTCATTTGAACGTCTGTTTCACTGCAACGTACGTTTACAAATCCTGTCCGATAAATCAAATTACATTATAGCTCATGTAACTGAGCCTAGGTGGGATTTGATGTTACCAATTAGCCTAAGTAACATGTTTTTGGGGCTGTGGAAGAAAACCCGAGTACCCAAAGAAATCTCACGCAGAAACAGGGAGAACATGCAAGAATAAGAAATAATAAGCAGCCTTGCTTGACAAAGTGTGATATGTGCATTAGTCCACAGCAGCAATCTATCAGATTTACCACAAAGGTTTAAAAATTATGAAATTGCTGCTTCTTACACCACATGTCTGTGTTTGAAAGTGATTACGTACCTACACTTTCCAGTATGATCAAATACTACTATACCAACATTTTGACATGAAAATGTGAGACATGAGATTCTGCACAGAAAGATAGTGATGGTTAATGTTGAACGCACATTGTCATCTGGCTGAAAGGTGTCTAGGAACATCTTATTTTTCAACTTTGTGGTAAATCATAGTTGGTTTGGCTCAAGCATGAAAAATACACCGACAGTCGTACTTTATTCAACAAAAGGTGCTGCTCCAGGTAGGAAATCCATAAGCCAAAAGTCCAAAATACAAGGATGCATAGAACAGGAAAGTAAAAAGAGAGAGAGAATAACACAGGAATCACGACCAGTGGAGGAGCAAAACGTACTAGAAGGGAGATACTGACTAGATTATGTACAGTCACACAAGCTGAACACTCAGGATCAGGGAACAGGTGGAGATAATCAGGACAGATTTAACCAACACAGGAAATCACACACCAGGGACAGCGCCTTTAAAATAAAAATAAAAATTAAAAAAACCTACACACTCAGCAAAAGCCTAAGAAAAAAAGCAGACACCAAAACTCAAAATCACCATGACAATTTACGCTCACATGTTTGCATCGCTGAAAACTGTACGAATGAAAAACAAGCCAAAACATTGTTAATATCCAATTTCTGAGCCATTACAGTGACAAAACTGTCATTGTGGTGAAATGTCCTATTTGCATATTTTCATATGAGTCTGGGCTTCAATGACTGCAAATCCCGAAGTCACATAACCTGCATGCTAGGCTAAATGGTGACGAGAGTAAGCACCTATTTGTTGCCCTGATCAAAAACCATCTAGATGTGTCACACAGACATAAGGTACTTTATGGAGGCTAAAGATAAACTTCTCCACTGGTTCCCAGTCCACACCCAGCAGAGAAAATATTTAAAGGGATAATGTGTAATATTACAGGTTGTCTATTAACAAAAATGGACTGTTTCATTCAAAAGTATGACCTTAATTAGTAATTACTTCCATCAACAAATCAGTGTTGTGGTAGGGCTTGAATTTGTCATTTATATAGACACAGTGTTGGCGTATTCAGTGGTGATCGCCATGTTGCACCACCATTTTGAAACTATGGTCCACAGCAGGGAACATCCACGAAAATGCAGCTTTGTGTTTTGCGTTTGCGCTAGCACCACCGGTAGCTGGCTACAAACCCTTGCCCAGCTCCGACCGATCCACTGTCCCTACCTAGCGGCCTTCTTCCTCTCCCACTCTCAGTAGCAAATTCTTCTAAAATGAGCAACGGACTCTAGAAAGAACATTTTCCCGTCAAAGCTACAAGATATTAGAGGAAGCACTTGCTGTTTTTGTTTTGATAACCAGTCAGGACGCTTGGTTGTGGCGCTTGGGCCCGCGCAGGCCCGACACCCCTTCCACTTCCCAGCGCTCTCCCTCCTTTCCCTCCCTCCTTCCCGGCCCTGGTCAGGTAGGAGGGGCTCGCCATCTCCACCGACCCCCATCCTCGCATGAGTTGGGCGCTGCTGCTGGTGAACTCTCATGTCTCTATGATGACCACGTTATGTGACTGGTGGTCTCTGATGGTGATGGGTGGTCCCCAGCAAGGGGATTGGAGCGGAGTTGGAATCTAGGGTTCTTGACAGGTACCTGCATTCGTCTCTCACCAGCCTCATGGAACCCCCCCGCCTCCCAAGCTCCATGAGCCTCTACCCGCAGTATAAATAAAGTAGTGGCTACGTAAATCAGTAGCTATATCTCTACAGCTAGGTTCGCTTGTCTTCCTTTTCAGTTGTTGTTGGCTGATGTTAGCATTGAAGTAATCAATCTAAAAATAAAAAAGACAATGTTATAAGTTGTCTTGTAATGGACATATATGACATTTTTTGGTCTAAATTACTAAATGAAAACAACAACTATATCACAAAACTAACCTCATCTAGTGAGAAAATACTACTAGAAGTTGTGTTGGTCGATGACTTCTCTGTTTCCCAGATCAATGACATTTCTCGGCTACCATCAACAGAAATGAGTCTTGGGAAAAGGAGCGTAATAAAGAATGGTTGCAGTATACGACCTCACCGCTGGATGGGAGAAAATCCTACAGTGTCCCTTTGCTGAATGTCAAAATGCAGTTGATGACTTGTTTTTGTTTTTTTGTTTTTTGTCAGAAAAACTGTAATGAAATGGTCCATGGACCATTTCTGTTCCACTGTCTGTTTTTCAGAAAAGAAAAACTATAAAAACAATTTTTTCTCGGCTTCCTATAAGAAAAGCACTCAAACACCTTTGAACAAACCACTGTGAAGAATGGAGGACAGAACAGTAAATCAGTTTAATGCTCCGTAAGAAACAAATAGAAAGGTTGAAATTTACCGACGAAGAAAAGGCTCCCATTAATCTGACTTTGCAGTGTGAAGGGGAAAAGTCAAACATGGTATGGAGCACATGCCTACACACAGTGTGTCTGAGTGCAGTTCATTCACATACACCATGCACACCTGCAGCATCAGTTCAGGCAGCATGTGCTGTCAGGTGGTGAGAACATAATGAGAAAACACGGTATGACCTTCGCTAGTGCACCGAGGGAAAAACAGCAGAGCAACACATAAAATTCTCTTACAAGTTAAAGTCGCAACAACTGTATTCTCAAGTGAATTAAACCACCGGCACTGTTCAATGTGAAAACAGCGAAATTTGATGTCCTGCGATAGATGAAATGATCCTGTGTAAATGTAAATGAATTATTAGCATTGAAACATTCTGCTGAAAAACAGTAAAAGTAAAAACAAAAAAATACAGAAGTAGACACCTAAAACTCCAGTTATACAGATACTATGACACAGAGATACTTTTTTTTTTAGCTGTATCATCTACATTTCCCATAAAACTCTCTCTATATATCCACTTCAGCTAGAAACCATCCTCAGCAAAAAAAAAAAGATAATAATAATAAGACAAAAAACATTCAGTGACTATATTTTTTTTTTAACACATCATCTTGGTGGTTCACACAATTGCCTTTCAGGAGATTCAAATCCCACCTGAGGCCTTTAATGTGGTTTCCTCCAACAGTCTAAAAGCACATATGTCAGACTAATTGATGATTCTAAATCATCCATAGGATTAATTGTGTGTTTGTTTATCTATATGTGGCAACTTGTCCAGGGTGTAGCTGTTGAAGGCTCCAAATGACACTGACCCTGAAACCCTGTGGTTGAAATTCTAAAAAGTACTTTTGTAATTTAGAGTACTTTTTTGAGAACCTTTTAAATTGTAAAATTTATATCAGTTGCAGCTACAAAGCGGAATTACTCAACATATTTTATTCTATTCTAGAAATAAACAGAATATTAGTCAATTAGGTTAGCTCACATGGATTTAAATGCAAAAGTAATCTCAATTCTAATCATTTTCAGTCTGCTCGATACCCATGATTTATTTATTTACTTATTTATTTACTTATTTTCTTACTTATTCATTTTTAACCACTCTATATCTAGCAATACCGTTTTACAACTAAGTTTGTGTGACAGCCTCTGGGGTAAGACGCAACAAAGTGAATATCTAGTGGGACAAACTGTTTTTACAGGAAGTGTTAGACTGTTCCAGCCATCAGCACAGAATGGCCACAGAGTGGCTCTTTTGTCAACACAGCAGATGCATGCGCCCCCATGTGGTCTAAAGCGTTACTGCTACATAGAGTGGCTTTAATTGAAGAAGTAGCTTACTTTCCTTTATTTCAAATTGATTGTAGCATTTCTATAAAAAATGTTTTATTAATATAAAAGACTAAACAGCTGCAGCCAAAAAAAAAAAGTCGGGGCAGATCAGTGTACGTGGTCGTTTTCTCAGTATCCCGAGGGTTTGCTCTGACCAGAGCTGGCTTATTAATCATCTGCTGTCTGGCTGTTTTCTAGCAGACACTGAGGAGCTGTGCTGTGCAGCTTTTGACCAAGCTGATGCTTAGCATGCACCTGGACAGTGTTCTACTCAAACCATTCAATTTGTTAACATCAAAATCTTGGCAGGGTAAGAGGACCTTGAAACCTTGGATCACATGGTCTTTAAATACTATGTGGAAAACATTCGTGTCAGCAGAAATTAACCACCACTTCTTTTCATTCTGAATACTGTCCAAACATTGACCCCATATGTCTTTCGTTGGCGGTGTCCACATGCATGGTGTCGTTTGTTATATGGGTCAGCAGACATTTAAAAATATGTGTTTTACTGCTATTATAAGCTCAGTTAAAGTACTGTAACTATTGGTTAAAAGTGTCTTTACATGCATTTGTTCTGTATTTATAACACAAGAATAGTTCTTTTCAAGTACTTTTGCCTAAATTAAACATGAAACACATCAGTGAAAATGTGTTCTTATCTATACCTGATTTTCTCTCTTAAGTGAAAATCAAAAACAGCTGCATTTCAGCAAGCACACGGCTGAATTGTTTTGAGCAACTGAAGTGTCCGTATTGCTTCCCTGTTTTTTTTTTTTTTTTTTTTTTTTGTGCGTAATACGTCGCTCAGCAACTTTTATTATTTATTCAAGATAATGTATGCTAAACGCTCTGCTGTGATTCAGACTCTGCATGTTTAAAAGGATCATTACTAGGTGGGCTAACGGGTCTTGAGCCAGGCTAACTTCAGTGTGCAGAAACCTTTCAGATAGACCACCATCGTGCTAAAATAGTGGGCTCTGCCCTCAGTCTCAAACCAGTATGTACAGTATAAATAAAGGACATCTATTGACTCCTGTTATCTTTAATGTGTTTGCTGATGTGATGATTTCATCAAAACCATCTAATCTAAACAATTAGCCTGGATTGTACTAGAGTCATAATTTTTGACAGGCTTTAAGGACCACTCTAAGTTACACAGTCTGCCAAGACATTAAAAAGGCATTCCAATAGTCCCTACGAGCTACTAAAATCTGCTGTAAGATATTACGATTTAACAAAGAGGCCAAGAGTTACGAGCAGAAATAACATGAATTTCATTATTAGACGAAAAATGAACATCACAGAAGGCTGACATGATGTGAATGCGTATGTGTTTTCTGCACTGCGTAATGATCTGTTACACAGTCTGTTATTGACATTAGCGTAGACAGAGATACAAGCCTCTTTCGTTACAGAAATTACTTGTTAAACGCTTGTTAAAACTCACCTGTATCAGGTTTAAGCAAACACCCAGGACTAGAGACTTCTACTTTGGAAAGTGCAGCTTGACAATCATTTAGTCCAAGTGTGTAAATACATAAATAAACTGGCCAAAAAATAAATTATGGAATATATATTCACACAGATAGGGGAAATCTATAAACAGGAGAGTAAAACAAACAAAAGAAGCAGAAGTTGTTCAAATTAAAATGAGAAAATGTGTTTGCGGCGAGCAGAACTGTTTGGTTGTCAAACATACATATGCAGGGGGTTTTACGCATAACTGCTGGGATTTGTAAACTGTTTTTGGTTGCGTTATGGAGACCAGATTAATGATGTTTAAGTCCATGAAATCCCTATTTGACCTTATGATAGGCTCCAGACTAAAAAAAAATGTTCCAGGTCTGAATGTCAAAAGCTGACATTATTGTGCAAACTTTCAGCACTGGCTGAGGTGGTTCAGGCAAAGATGCACTCAGCTCACGACATGAGGTCAGGGCATGAGGGGTGTCTGTTACAAATCCCCACTGAGCTCTTGAAGAGGAAGCAGCTTTCTAAGAATCACAGCCACAACCAGAAAGCCTCTTTAATCTGGAAGTTTGATCCTCCGTGCTCAAACGTTTGGGCAATTTCCATCCTGTAAGCTAAAAAAGGCGACGTGGCTTTAAGAAGTTTTTTTTGTTCTTAAAGTCAGTGTGTGGCATGTCAGACAAGCATGAGCCTACTACTGAAGTCAATTATGTACAATAAATTAATAAATTGGAAAAAAAAAAAAAAGTATACACATGTTATGTGTGAGGAAATAATATAGTGTTTTGTTTTTTGTTGTCTTTTTTAAATAAATCGTCTGTTCTAACCAGGTCTTATAATTCCATTCTCAGATGAACAAGAACTAAATATGTAGAGGGTGTTATTTGCTTTTTATACAATGCTTTTGTACTTTTGGTTTTGTTCAGTTAATAATGACAAAATTACATTGTTCATTTAAGGTTGCAACACTTAATTTTAAGATCTCTTAGGGAGAGGATGTGCACACTTAAATTACTTTAGGAATCAGCTATGAATACAGTGCAACTTCTGAATAAAGACGGAGCTTTTTATTTTTACTTTTTGTGCTTCCAGTACTCCTGCACTCAAATCAGTTGTTATTTCTTTTTGAACTGTGTCAGTTGAGGGCCTAATGTGTTGTGAATCAAAACCCAAAATCTGAGAATAAGAACACAGAATCTGCAACCAAGCAGTCAATCAGGCAATCCTGCATGTCACTCACCAACATATCATCCAGAGGGGCCACAGCTCGCTGGTTCATAGTGGAATAAACGGACCAATCACATGCGTGCACATCAGGCAACGACTCACAGTGATCGTAACATGGCAGAAGCAACTAGACCCCAACATCCCCTCACTTAAATTAAAATTGCTCAAAGAAACATCCATGTCCATATTATTTGCTCCTCTGCCTACACACATTTCTGTTAATCATACTGCCCCTCCTTACCTCCCTTTTCACTAATTATTGATCTATGAAACAAGTTTTGCGTTGTGATCTTTGTAAGTGGGCAGAAAGAGTATAAAGGGACTGTTTGTACTGTACAAGTCGACATTCAGGGACTCTGCTTCTGACACTTATTTAGTGAATGAGATGGTTGGAGGTAGGGAGGTGTGGGGCTCTCTGCTTAGGCCGCTGCCCCTGTGGCTCTAAAGTGGATGCATCAATGGATGGAAATAAGAAAAGTGGCTTGAAATAGCAAATAAATTTGACAAAGCTAAGATTAACTGTCATTTTGCTGCAAACACATATTCCATTCTAACCCACTGGGTTGTTTTAACTCTGGAATGCTCCTTTAAAAATTGTAGGTCAATAGTTGTGATAGATTCTCACAGTTGGTATCCTGTCACGTGGCAGCTGCACTTTCTGCACTGAGGGTGAAATCCCAGCTTGGCTGCAGGGACGCCACCTACACGCTCCTGTCAAAGGTGAGTAACTTCCAATGGTGGAAAAGGCCATTACTGTACAGCAAGGCTCAGTTGTTTAGGGAAGTTTCACTGTAACTGATGCAACACTCAGAGATGACTGACCATGTTCATGCCTCAGGTTCTCCTGGGCAAAACCTCCTACTAGTTTTGGAGCTGTATAGTTCATGGTTGGAGGACATATCATAGAAGAAAATCAGAATTCATGTCAATTCAACATTTTTTTTTTATTTACTGGAAAACTCAAACGTAACTGATGCAACCATCAATGTAACTGATGCAAACCTTCTTGAATTAACAGTATAAAATGTCTATAAACATCAACAGAACAACAAACAAATTTTCAACAAACTGGTAAATTTGTTAGTAGATGAAAAACTGGCCACAACAGTCCCGGTCCTGTCTAAAGATACCCATAATGTGGAACATCAATAACATCGACTCGACCAAAGAATACAACACTGAGATGCTCCTCAAATTTAAACCCCTGTTGTTGTTTTTGTTTTTTTTTGTTTTTTTATGATGACCTTCTTGGTCATTGTTGATCAAATGTGTACTTTGAGTATTCTATCTATTCTTGTATTGCTTAAATCATGGATTTATTTCATGGACACACTGGAGCTAAGAAAGTCCCCCGACCCACCACCATGCCGTGGTGCTGCGGTGTTTCATCAGTTACAGCTTTCTTTTTTTGGCATAGCTATGTGGTGTGCCCTGGAAAAAACCATGAGCAGATACAAACTTGGCTCATTCTGATTAATCTGGTGGAATACAAACGAGCTTGTCGTACTTTCCTGTAACTGACCCATCGTTGAATCACTTTTCAAATCATCTTTTTCCACAAAGGTCACCCTAATTTGATGCTTCTTTGGTTTTGAACCTTTCTCTGAGACCTCCAGAATAAAATGTAATACTTACCTTACAGATATTCATTCTCTTTTGGCAAAAATTGGATCATTTTGGTGGCTTTTCAGAGCACATGGCAGAAGTTCAAGATGGTCACCAGAAGTCGTACGATCTCGTGATCTGCACTAAATACTGGATTTGCTGATATTATGTCTTTTTTTTTTTTCTTTTTAAAGTGAAAAAAAAAATCAGGGAAAATAAACCTTTTGGAATTGCCCTTTTTGTGAATGCAGTTTTCTGTTTAATCTGTTTTCAGTGTTTTGCTTATTGTTTTTTTGAAACCCCAACAAAAAATCCATCATCCACCAGTGCCTATCCCTGGTCCAGAGATTTCACCCCTCATTCTACTGGGATAACTGTATCATATCTGTTGAAAAGAAGAAAAAAAAAAGAAGATATTCCCTGGTTTCACTTATGGGCTTCCATGACGGCATCTATTTGCTGAAAACTAATACTGTCTTAGGTTGTGATATTGTACTTTTTGATATTGCCATCTTATCTCCAGGTGCAGCCACCCAAACACGTCCAGTATTTGGAGACTACATGCTCTCCTGATAATGGGTTGTGTAAATATAGAGGCTCTGCCTGTTTCTCACCTATTTTCTCTCACGTTCACACACATGCAGTTTATAACACCAGCACAGAAGCAACACTGTTGTTTGTTTGCAGCCTCACTTCTCTGACATATTTGGAGGAACTTTTGGAGGTTATTTGGGACTGTCTTCATTTTGCTGATGAGAAAAGGCCTTTTGTTACTGCCTTCCTAGAGAGGTTTTTAGGGTCTAGCCATCGTCTTGGCAAAAAATAATTATGTTCTTTATCTCAATATTTTTAAAATCCAGTCCAGATTCATTCAAGAACATATCTGTTGATGTTTGTCCACAGCTCAAAAATGAAGCTGTGTCACAATAAAGGTTCCAAAGTTATAAATGGGACATTGTCTCATGTTGACTATTTTGTAACTGAACCCAGCTGTGCATGCATTTTATAATGTAAAACTTTGCTCATGTTATTTTTTTTTTTTTACACCTAAACCTTATCAAAATGTAGACTTCAGCAAAACCGAAAACTTTAATAATTTAGGGAAACGTTAGATTAGATGTGGCTCTATCTGGGGTCTGTTGCACAACAATTTGTGGATTCTTTTTTCACTTAAAACCACCGTCCAGCCTCCTCATGTTTTTGTAAATGTTAAAATGGGCAAACACAAATTTTGTGACTGTCACATAATGTAAAACGTAAGGCACATGACAGTCTTTACATGTAAATAATGTAATGGGATCCCATCATTACTGTGATTGTTTTCTGCCAGAAGTAGGGATGGGAGACACTTCCTTAATATGAAACTGAAAGTGATATTATAAAATGAGAAAACTCATTGGTGTCACTTTAATTTCATACATAGATTAATATCTCTGTTTCTACACATTCAGACGTTAATAGCATTGATAAGACAAGGATTTATTTAGAATTTTCTTGTTTTCAAAGAGTCTTTTCATAACCTTGGTGTTTTATGTGTTTGTCATAATAAGGAGGCTTTTACATGTTTGTGCATTCATGCACGCTAACATCTGATATTGTAAATGAGCCATAGAAAGGAAAGATATACCAGGGGAAAATAAAATAACATATTTCATTTAAAAATGTTTATGTACGTGGAGCAGAGTGCAGCTGTCAAGTTGATGAATCCAGTTTCACATATATTGGACTGATCCTGAATGCACCATTAGAGACAGGTGGTCCTCACTCACATCAAATACAAGCTCAATGTATGACATATTCAGCTCACCCGTTAATAATAATACAAACACATGACGCAGACGCCTCCTCCCCAGAAACAGCAGACGCACACGCGTGCTATCTAACTTTGGTGCCATGTCTGTATCTGAGCATATATGTAAAATCTCACTGGTTTGTGTATTTATGTTTTTATACGACTTTCTGATCCACCATCTCAGTGCATGCCTCCTTTTCCAAACCATTGAACACTGGTATTGAGGCCAGAGTTTTCTCCCAACTTCTGACAGGCTCCCTCTTCTCCTCATCTGATGTAACTCGACCCAATGATCCAGACGTCGGTTAATGGCCTGTCTTTTCTTGTCTTCTTTGTTAGCGTGCTGTCTCAGGATATGGTGTTACATTGTGATGTCAGCTCCTTATTTTCCCTCCTCTGAGGTTTTAGCTGGGTCACAGTGGAATCGGTATTCTGATAGGTGTTTTTCTATTGCCATGCCCCTTTTGTCCTCATTCTCTCACATTCTGAAGAATATCTCACAGAGACATCCTTGGAGATGCTTGCTACTTCGAAGCCCTTTTCCGCTAACATCCTCTTTGTGAGTTAGAAGATCTCCTGTAGTATTCTCCTTCGTGTGTTAATCTCTTTGTCCACCCATTTTCTTTTCAGAGAAGGTTTCCCATTGTTTGTGACACTGAATGGGGTAGTGCGAGAAGAGATGTTTATGTCTGAGAGCTGCTGTGCAACAAATACCTCATATCCTAATAATGGCTCCTTGGTTGACTGCTGGACTTCGGATGATGCTTCAAGAATTTATATAGTCACATGCAGATATGTGCCTGAATTCTGGAGAATGTAAGTGGACATCAAATGAAAGCAGGACTTAAGCACTTGCTTCATCAAGTATACAAAGTTCTCCCGATTGGCCTGTTTGGCCATCTATGTACACGGGAGTGATGACTGACCATCTTTGAAGGGAATTTCTTTATATCACTAAGCTGAACGTGCCATCCATCAGTTGGTTCATCCCATACTCTTGTGGTGTCATAAGTCTCTGCTCATTCTGTCAGTTCCTCGAGTAAAACTCGCTCATTTTGATTCCAGCATTCAGGAGATCCTCTGGGAGTTGGCCACAAGTGTGGGTGAAAATCTAGACCATTACCTAATCACAGCACATGAAACAATGTAAAAATCCAGCTGAGCAGCAATTCAGTCCAGAGTTCTAGCTGTTGACTCGTCACAGTCCTATAAAACCTGGACTCCAGATGCAAGCCTTCCTTTTCTTTTGTGGCAGTGAAGACAGATATAAATTCCTCAAGTTGCATGCATTATTGATACCCGCTTCCTCCTATTCAGGGTCAGGATCTGGAGGATCTACTGCAGCCTATCCCAGTCACAGAAGATAGTAGTTGAGCAAACACAAGAATCAGACGTAAACAGAATGAGCAGGGACCAAATCAGTTCCAAAATAAAACAAGAGGAAAACCTACTGTTTAAACTTTGATAAAACAAAACCTGATTTATGAAAGTCCTTCGCAAAGTGCTGAACCTCTCATGAGGTTTATTTTTGAAATTCCTGTTAGCTTTGCACAATTTTCTGCTCTTTTGTTTGTTTTTTTAGCCATGTTGCCTCAATGAAATATTTGGGATTTAAGAATTTCAGTCCTAGAGTATATTGGAAAATATTATGTTTTTTGTACCTTTTTCAGAATTTTTCACTGTTTGCATGTGTATGTTGTCTATGTATAAATTGCAAAATATGGTAATATGTTAAAAAATTTCCCAGTTATGTAATCCAAAATTTTATTCACCATTTTCAGTTAAAATGCTGTCTGTATTAATTCACATTACACAGCTCTTTTTATGTTGTTGCTTCTATCTTTAACATGTGTTCTTATGATTTCCTTTTTTGAGGGTGGGAGGGGGGCTCTAGAGGTATTTAGGGGACAGGAGAGTGGAGAGAGAGAAGGGTGATGACACACAGCAATGAACCACAGGTCAGAGCTCAAACTTTGGTTAGCTCCAATGAGGGCTAGCGCTTCTGTACATGGGGTGCCTGCTCGAACAGTTGAGCTTTACGCCACCCCGCTGTTTTTGATTTTAAACATTCCTCATATTCATTCAGAATGACATCTCAGGAAGTCTTCTGTTGTGACTGTGAAAGGACCACAGGAAGGAGGGAATGATGCCACAGAAGATGACATTACTCAGGAATGTAGTCTTCCTTCCTTGATATATAAAAGGAATTTATAAGGTATACTTCATTCACTTAGAACTATGGGTCTTAAAATGGGGCTTAAGCATACGAGTATTCTTGAAACTCATTGGATTCTATATTTATACTTATTTGCAGGTATAGAAAACCCAAGAAATCTTTAGATTTTAAATTAGATCAAGCTGATGTAGTGTCAAATTTAAATGTTTCATATCTTATCTCTTTGTCTCCTCTTAATAATCTTTTAATGATCTGGTCCATGATTGGGGGAACATTCACCTTTTGATGTATCACTATCCTCTCAGTCCTCTCTTCCTCCTTGTACCCCTCTAGATTTTATCCCATTGCACATCCAGCTCCACTTGATCTACTTCCACCAGCTTGTATGTCGTCCTTCCTTCTTTCCATTCCCTTTTCATGTCCTTCAGCTCTCTCCTTCTTCCTGCCATTCTTTTTCTCATCAGTCTTAGTATCTTTCTCTCTCTTTATCTAAAAACTCACATATATACCAGTAAAAGAAAGGCTCATTGTAAAGGAAGAGCCATTTATCTGCTGCTAGTTACTGCTGGAAAAGGCAGTGTGGAGGAAATATGAGGTGGAGGACAGTATTTTCAGCAAAAAAGGAAACTAAGCACACCATGTTTGCAGATGCTCAATTACATATCTGCACTAAGAAAATGAAAGTAGGCCTACCTGTTCAGTTTTAAATAATTGTTTATTCTTATTGTCAAGGAGTATAAATTCCAACTAATGTCTGCGTAAAAAAGTCTTGACAGATGTGATTCATCACTGCAATGTGGTTCAGTTATTGCCAAAGATTTACAATCACCCACCACAAAATGAGCACATAATTTGACAAAATGAATATTGGTTTGAAATTACACCCATAAAATGTTATTTTTGCTTACATTTGTTTAACTTTTGGTGAAACATACATTTCCCTCCACAGTCAGACATACGTCTGGCAGAAACTGATGAATGTATGTATGTGTGTAACTTTTTTGAGATTTGAACACCGTATGAAATATATTTATTAACACCAGCCCCTCCTGTTTATGCTCTCTTATATATTGTTACCATATTAATAAGTATGTAATAATATCTGACTGGCGCATTAATTTAGCTGGACAAAAAGGAAGCTAAGAATATAGATGTGCAGAAAATAAAAAGACTGGGTGAAAAAGAAGGAGGTAAAAGAAAAAGTAGAGGAAAACAAAAGGAAGAACGGAGGACAGAGAGTGCAGTCAGAATAGCATCGTCTTTGTTATTCAAGTAGCCAAGAGTGCAAATGATATCGAAAGCAACAGACAAAAATGAAGAGAGATGCAGAGGAAGGAGAGAAGCAATGCGTGCAAGTGTGCAGAGGAGACGGGGAGGAAGAGGGAGTTATCGGAGCAGGCAGTGAAGCAGAGCAGCACACAAGAGGGAGGGAGTGTGAGAGTATGTGAGAGTGGGAGGGGCAGAGGGTGAGCAAAGACGCACTGCACGTGATTCAATCTGTTCACATGGCCTTCCATTACACTGTTATAAATTCTGTATGTGAGGCACAGCATGCTACAAGCACCCTTTTATGCAGACTAAATTTAAAATGTGGGTTCCAGAAAAACAAGAATGTAGAAATAATCAAATGCACATAAATGCAACAAATAGGAGGGCTTCATCACTTGTGAAACCTCTAAACTGGAGAAATGCCACAATAGTGCATCAGGGCATGTTCAGTTCTGTTGTCATTTATCAGCAGCTGAAGCTGTCATCTACTCCCTGAGTCCCTGTGTTATATAATGACAGATAGGACTGCGCTTTTCTGCCCTCCTCCCCTATAGAAGCATGAAGCAAACCCAGGACCTGTCCGAAACTGAATGTGCACACATCGACATAGGTGCTTGTAAACCAACTGTAGTGCTGCTACTCCTTCATTTTTACCCACAGAACATCAGCTCTCATCTTTCTGCTGAAAAATTGTATGAATTAAATTATGTAGGAAAAATGGTAATTCGCACTGCTGTAAATACAAAAGCATGTAGCTTTATGTTGCATTGACATTATTGCAATAGTGTGTCTGAAACATGTGTGATGTGATATGATGTTCACGATTTTACACACACTTGCATAAAATCATACATTCGTGAAGTGCCTTATGGCACTGTATGCTATTTGTTGTTGTTTTTTTGTGTTAATGCTATTGCAAGAAGTCGATATTTTATAACTCCTATATCTAGCAGAACCTGAGTATGACTGCGATTGGCATATGTCAAATATTGGCTCACAGTTGTGTTTTAATAATTCCCATTCTAGCTCTAATGAATGACGGTATTGTGTGTTTAGACCTATCTGGCATTCAAGTCCATTTTAAGAATAGTACTACAGATGATGTCACACCCAAAATATTCTTAAATTATGTCGGTCTTGGTATCTGCGGTATAGCTGGGCATGTCAGGGTAGGCTGGTATGATAAGTCGGTAAATATCATAAATCTTTCTGATGTGATATGAACTGAGAATGTGGCGTTCCTCGTAGTACCGATGATACACACCTTCAAACGTGTGTCTTATAGCCAGAGGAGCCCCTGAACGTATGAACACACGCACACATACATTCACTGACGCTCAAATTCAGTATCTTCTCCTTCACCCATGCGGAAACACGCTGGAGTATGTAGGCGCTTCACCCAGCACCTATTTCCAGCAAAACACCGTATCACGTTTAGCCTACAAATTACATTCTTAATCGATTAAACTTTTAAATGTTAGAGGGGTAAAGAAACGAGTGGCATGGCAGTGAGAGACAGGCTCCGTGCGGAACACAACGCCAAAGAACAACCCGTGCCAAGGAAAGAGGAAATACTATTACAGCAGCACATGACACCGCGGAATCAAATCATTTCGATCCAAAACAGCAGACATTTAGGCTCACTGGCTGCAAGTACAAAACAGAGCACAGGAACATGGTGGTTGTAAGCTATACGTACAAAGTCAAAGCTGTTCAAGGAAACGAAGAAACGTTAAAATGAGCCATTTGAACTCTAGCGTTTCAGCACCATGGACAGCGTCCTGCTTTTTCATTTCAGCATCCAGAAAATACGCGGGCTTTTACTCCTGTTAATAACACATCATCATTTCCTCTTCTGAATATTACACAAGAGGAAACTCTTTGTAACTCCCAGTTAATCCGATCCCGCTATAACCACAGACAAATCACATCTGTTCTGTTGTTTTCGACCAAACATTTCCGTGTTAAAACACAGTACATGTAGTGCCAACCTGGGCACTTTCATTCAGGCCCTTTTTACTCGAAACAGCTCCAATACTTCTGTTCCTACCTCGTCATTCCCATCCCAGGGCCTCCGACTCCCATTGCTCCCCCAGCAGCTGCACCATTGACCGGCTTCATGTGCTGTCCTACGCCGGGTTGTGTTCCGGGAGCACCGGGCATGACCGACCCCATCATCCCGGCAGCTCCCGGCTCCCCGCCGCCCTCCATGCTCGCTTCGTTCCCCATCTCGGTCTCAGCTCAGGGAGACGGGAGGGAGGTGGAGAAAGGTATTGGGTCAGATCGTCGGTTTATTTCGCTATGTTGTCGTTTGTCAGGGCAATTAAAAAGAATAAATGGGAAAAAGGGGGAAGAGAACCGAGACAGCAAAGTCAGCGCTGCTCCTCCATCAGCGCCATCATCATCCTCATCAGCTTCAGCACCAGTAGACTGCCTCCTTCTGACGTGATGACGGGAGCGTGCAGCACGGCCACGGCGACGGTGATGAGTATTAAAGGCGTGTGGGGCGAAAGAAACCGAGATTTCATTGTCTTAAAGTTAGGCCTAAATGAGTCCCGTGGGGAAAATAAAGTTCCAGCAGCAAGATTGAGAACCAAAAGAACCACTACGGAGATCAACTTTAGAATCATGTAATCATCATGAGAAGAAACAGTTACAAGCAAAGTGAAAATTCAGTTAAGGAGGCACTTATTCTAAGTTTTTTCATCCATCCCTATCCATATTACCATGAGTTTTATTTGCCAAAACGTCAACAAATGTCTGATACACTTTGCTGGTGATTTGTTTTGTTTCAACCAACAAGACACATAGAGAAATAAATAATAAAAATACACAGTAAAACTACACATGGGGTGTTTTGATTTCTTCTTGTCTTTGCTTCTGATTATGAAAAGGGGGGGAGCTGATAGTGAAGGAGGAGAGGAAGGAGCTACTGTATACGTGCGCGTTCACGTGATTCTTGTCAAAAGACTCGAGGGGACACGCGAACGTGCAGAGGCGTCGAGATCTGCTGCACCGGAGCATCACGTGGGCGAAAACACTCCATGATGTTACACACCTGCTTTGTGTTTACTACTGATTCACATCTCCATATTTTCTTTTACTTGCCTACACATTTTGTGGACAGAAAGCTTTTGTGGGCTGTGAAGGTTAATATAAATAGTTGATGAATGGAAATGCAACATGCCAAATAAACATATAGTCTAAATAAGTTAGATCCAGAAGTATTTGGACGACGTCGGAGTTTTCATGATTATTTGCCTTTATACACCAACACAATGCATTTGGACTGAAACAAACAAGATGTGATCAAGGCATAGAATTTCACTTTCAATTCAAGGGAATGGCGTTTTCCTATTTACAACCATTTTAAGGAAAGCACCTCAGTCTTCAATGGCTCAAAATATGTTGATAATTTAACCAATGGACATTAATTGGACGGTGTGGTCTACTTCCTGTAACTTCAAAACGAATTAAGTATATGAAAGATCTGGAGCTGAGATGAGTTGGTATTTGGTGGCTGTTTAACTGGAACTGCCAATATGAAGTACAAGGAGATCTTAATACAACTGAAAAAGGTCATATTTAGGCTAATAAATAGCATAAGACAATTTTTTTTAAGAAATGTGTTTGACCAAATGAAGTCTGGTACAAACGCTGGTGAGCTTAACAACTTCTAAGGGTCTAAAAGTCCACAAAAGACAACTAAACTGGATGTTTGCAGAACCCTTTCTAAAGTAAAGAAAACCCCCTTTACATAATCAACTGAAATAAAGAAAATTATGGAGAAAGTAGATGTATCATTGTTAAACTAAAAAGACACCTCCATGAATGTAAACACAGAGAATTTACAACAAGGTGCAAAACACTGGTAACATTCAACAATGGGACATCAGATTAGACTATGCCAGGAAATCTAATAATAATAATAATAATAATAATAACAACAACAACAATACTTCAAAAAGATTATTTGGACATATGAACTTGCTTAAAATGATGGGAAGAGAAACATCTGGAGAAGGAAAGGAATCCAAAGCATACCATATTGAGTCAAGCATGGTGGAAGCACTGGGCGTCATTTACAAACACTGCATACGCACAAATCTGTGTGTAAACTGTTCAACAATTCATCAATATTGCCCAAATTTGTTCTTACTCTGCGAACAAATTTAGAACCTCCTCAGACCATGCATACGCACAAATGAGGACAGCCAAACTGACTTGGAAAAAGCAAACAGACCTTTTAAGTACATACAGAGCATATAAAACCAAGTTCATTAAAAAGAGATTTAATTAACATTTCTTCAAATTCTAAAAATGATTTTTAAGGAGAATGATGAATGTCTTATCAGCCGTTTCTGCTTGTCAAGGCGTGGCTACTGCAACGATGCGATTGTCTGGAGCATCTAAATCACCAGACACACTGCTCTCATCTGATACCTCATCAAGTCCTGCCCACTGTCATGTCCAGGATATTATGGAGTGTGTTATTTCATTTTCTCTTATTTCTAAGCCCTGCATATCTTATGTTGCAGCTGACCTCCCCCTCCCTCTTGTATTTCCTTACAGTCTGATTGTTCAGCCACACCCTGATTGCTTCCACCTGTTCCTCTTTATTTGTGGGGGATAATAGTCTGCGATTTCCCGTCTCTTACAGTTCATCGTGTCTTGTCCCCGAACCAGCATTAAAGTAAAGTACTCACGTCAAGTAGTCACAGTTAAAGAGTCTTTTGTTGTGACTTCCTTTTGCTTCCAAGAAAATCTTGAGATTTTGAGTTTAGTTAGCTTCCTCATGTAGAGTGATTCTCTGTTTATAACCTTTAAGACCTTTTTCCTGTCATCAGTGATTTTTAGTTGAATTTTGTAAATAAACCGTTTTGTTCAGTTGATACTTTGTCTCAGAGTGGTGTGTTTGGGTTCAGAATTGCTTCATTTTGTTGGCCCACCTTCGGTTTCCATGGCTACAGGTACATTTCAGAGAGAAATGCCAGACCAGGATGGGATTTCACTACCCTCTTTGAGCCAAGTCATCCCATGAGTATTAAATGGCATCCTAAGTCCTGAAAATATTAAAATTACATTTGATGAACATAATCACACTGATGTGAAGAGGGAGTTCCATGGCATAGCTGGAGTGTCGGCTACACAATAGAGTGTACCCATGTGCGCATCAGAGCTCCATCAATTGACTCAATGCAGAAAAAACTATCACTCCATCAATGTGCAGATTATCCATAGCTAACGCCACCTGCTATATCCTGCGGCCCGCTGGCTATGCAGGAAGCACCCACGACTCATTTATTTTTGCAAAACAATACAGTGGGAATGTGTTTTGTTGTTGTTTCGCCATCAACTTTTATTTTCACATTTTTCCACCTGGGCTACATTGTGTTTCTCCAGGAATACTATCTTAACAGGCCCAGTTATGGCAGGACTGCGGTCCAAGCATTTTTTTATTTATTTTTTTTAACTATCATCACCACAGGAGACACTCTGGAAAGGTATTCCTTTTCTGGCGTCCACCTCAGACACAATTGTTTAATTTTATGTGGTTGTAAAGTTCTTTTTTTTTTCTTTTTGGTGCCATCTCTTTTAACAAACTGTGAAATGTGCTTCTCTCCTCATGGAACCGTTTCATTCATTCATGAATCAACTCTAGGCAGGGGTTTCCTTATTTGTAGAAATGGCTTCATGGTAAAACTGCGAACACGTGCCTATCAGTTTAGAATGATTCTGATTCACAAACATAAGTGCGGTGGTAAGAACAAAATTGGCTGGTGCACAGGTTTCATGAATCCCACGGTGATTTTGCACACTCACTGAAGTAGGAACATGTGGGAACATGCGGGAAGTAGGAACATCTCCACACACACATTCATGAATGAGGCTCAATGTTATGGAGTTAGCATGTGGAAAGAGCTCACTGGTGCTTATCAATGATGTGACTTGCTGACGGAAGCAGAAATATAAATTCTCAGATGTGTAGGGTTTTACTCTCAGAATGATGCTCCACAGTGCAGATGGATAATGATCCTAAATGCATTAGAAAAGCAATTCAAGACTTTACAAAGGCAAATAAATAAAATATTCAGAAATGGCCAGGTCAGTCACCTGATCTCAGCACAAGAGTGCATGCTTTTCAGTTACTGATGCCAAAACTGAAGGCAGAAAGACTCACAAACAAGAAACATTATCTGAAGACAGCTGCAGAAGGTTTGGCAAAGCATTTTCCATTTTTCATTCCAAGCTCAGTATTTGGGGACATTGACTGTATAGTATTTTCATCTGGACATTAAAAATATGGTTATATTTAGATATTTGTGCAAATACTTTTGAGTACCTCGCTTTAAATGTCTGTAATTCCTAAAAGCCATTTTTATATGAACTTCTTTCACCCGAAAGGAGTTAAAATAGGTTCCAGCAGACCCCCGTGACCCTGCACAGGAATAAATATAATAAAGATAATGGATGGTTGGATATATGAACTTCTTAAATGAAGGCTATTAATATGAAAAAACAAAAAGCTATACAACAGCAAAATAATAATTTTCGATTGTTCAAATACTTCTAGAGCAAAAAGATATTTTAAAAGATGATTTAATGAAAGTTAATTTAAGTTAAGTTCTAAATATTTTTCCTGCAACCTGCAGGTCTGCACATGTGATTTAGGATTCATTTTTTTAACCATTACCCAAACACACACACGCACACACACACACACACACACACACACGCACACACACACACACACACACACACACACAGAGCACTAACTCTCCCAGGCTGCCGCTGAGACTCACAATAAAGGACTGGGGAGGGGTGGAGGCGGTGGAGGGATGGAGAAGGAGGAGGTGGGGTGGATGGCAGCCTGTCAGCTGCTCTGACATCATCCTCAGATGGAGATGCTACCTCCAGCTGTGCTCTTTCTACAGCCATATGCTGCCTCCTCTACACTCCTGCCACCAGACTCCTCTTTCATTCTACCAACACCGCACAACTTTGTCTCTCTCCCCCCTTCCTTTTGCTCTCCTAGAGGGAAAAAAAGACACCAACCAAATGCAGCAGGATGCTGATTTTGTGTTTTTATTCCACAGAACAGTTTACTTGGCCACTGCTACCACCATGAACAGAGAAAGTTTATTAAACAGACTAAGAGATAAATGGATAAACAAATGGATAATCATTTCAGGTTTAAAACTTTTTAAAGTGTTTTTTAACTTTTAAAATGCCCCTTTCTCTCTGTCTCTGCCCGCCTCCTTCCAGTAACCATAAACAAAGGCCAACAACTGACAGACAAACGCAGCTGATATTGTTTTCCACTTCTTTACGCTTCAGCGCCGCTGCGCCTCGTCTTGTTTTCATTCATTCATTCATTCATTCATTCATTTGTCCAACCATCACCCTCGGACCCTTCGGACAAATGACAGGAGCAAAAATGAAACGAGGAAACAATGGGAACATGTCAGACAGAAGGGGAAAAAACTAAATAAGTGAGGAGCAGACAAGCATTTAATAAGCTGAGGAGAAACTTGTTATAACCGCCTCATTTCAATTTCACTTTATGTTTCAGATAAAGTGTGCACGTTTGCGGTTTCAAGCGTGTGATTTTTGTCAGCAACTTTTACTTTACTTCTTTTTTTCTCTTTTTCACATTCAGTCCGGTTTAAAGGACTAATAATAGCGCGATATCAAAATCTCAATAAAGTTAACATAGATGTACGGAACACTAAGGCTAAATTACAGTTAATTTTTAATATATTTGTTCCATGTAATTAAAAAATCTCCCTCAATAAACCAGCGAACTGAATAAACTCAAAGTCGTAAAATTAAAATTTCAAACTTAAAACTTTCAATTCCCTCTGGAGTTTGTTTGCTCCTTAAATTACACTGATGCGTTAAATTAATTTCTACCTTACTTTAACGTAAATTATCATCGTCACAGCGCTGTAACAGAGAGCTGGACTCAAGGGGTCTACTATGTGATAAATAAGTGTTGTAAATTCAAATTAATTGGACAGTTTAAGACGATTTAAAAAGAAAAAAGAAAAGAAAAGGCAGCGAGTGCTCACGCTTTGACCGACGAAAAAATTGGCTTAAAAAGTCTAAGTAATGGCAGACAGACAGTCGAGAAGTCTGTAATTAATTTCTCACAAGAAGACACAACAAACACGGACACACACACACACACACACACACACACACACACACGGACCCACGCAGCTAGCTGTAGCCCGACCACGGCTAACAAAAGTGAGGCGGACGGCTACAATATTGAGCTATTTACAGTTGTTAGGAAGGCCCCGGTGCTATGACAACAGCTGGCGAAACATCGCGGAGGGACAGCTAACGTAGCAACTGTTAGTGCGTGAAGACAACACAGTCATGCTAAGAAAGGTTTAGCCACTTTTTTCACCCACCCTCCGTCTCCTGAGCCTCCTTTAATCGGACTCTGGTATTAGAGGCAACACTTACAGACAAGGTCCAACGTCTTCCTCCGCTTCCTCCACCGTCAAATATCCCCCTTTTCCCGTCGGAGACCAAACTAGACTGACTTTGGAGTAATTTCCATAACAGGCTGCCGAGGCGAGCAGGCGCACGGACGGGGAGTGTAGCACTCTGCGGCGGCCAGATGTTTCCGAGCTGTTGCTGTTCAACTCGGGCTGGGAAAAAAGGAGGCGAGTTGACTGGCACTGCACGGAAGCCAATGGTGCCGGCGAGGGTGGTGGGGGGGAGAGAGCGAAGGCCCTCTGACAGAGGAGAGGGAGGGATATGTCTTCTTTTCTCGTTGGCGTAGGCTGACACCAGGCAACAACAACCGCGTCTCAACACAGTGAGGAGGCAGGAAAGAAGAAGCTGGGCCGAGCCAACTGGTTCTGCGAGTCAGCGGGGCGGACTGGCGCTGCGGTGAGCGAGCGGAGAGCGGCGCGGTGCGCTCTGGGTACTGTAGTCAAGGAGGAGGGAGGGGGTTCGGGGGCGGACCTGATGTGAGCAGGTGCACCACCTTAACCCTTTGATGCACCTTCAAAAAAGTTACGTTAAAGTCTCTTCGCACATAAATGTGCGCAAAAAAAAAAAAAAAGCTTTAAAATCTTATTTAAATTTTTTTTTCTTTTTCTTTCTTTTAAAATTGTTTTTTTTTTCCAACCAACATCAATCCTAATCATAAATGTCAAATATTGATGATTTTTCTCTTTTTTAACCCTTAAATTGTAAGTTTTTGTCATGATGTAACTCTATTTTATGGTCTAAAAAGACAATAACTGAAATATTTCAATATTCTTTTTTGCAAACTGGATTATTTATGGTTTGATTAACACAGTCTGGTTATTTATATGCTCTTTTGTAACATCAAATTTCATAAAATACTTAAAGACCCTTTGACACATATAAGTGTGCTGAACAAAAACAAATTATAAAATGTCATATTAAAAAACAATTTATTTTTCTTTCTTTCTTTTCTCTTCTTTTTTTAAAAAATTAACTAGCATCAGTCCTAATCATACATATCAATGTATGCACATTTTTGTGTGTAGGGTCTTTTAGTAAATGAAAAATAAAATAAAATAAAGTAAAAAATCAAGAACACACAAATATGCACAACCTTGTATGTATCATCAATAGTAGGCCTGAAAAACAAAGATAAATATGCTATAGATTAAAATCCAAAAACACAAAAATGTGATTGGGTGCACCAAAGGGTTAATAGGAAGAAAATATGCTTTCCTGTGGAAAAGTTGAGCTGGATTTTGCTTAAATTGTTTCAATACTACATGAGCCAGAACCAGAAACATATGTTATTGTTAGTATAGGTGTTGGTTAGCGTGTCTGCATAACATGTGTATCTACGTGTGATTGTGTTTATTTTGATGTGTTTTAGTTGTAGAAGTTAGAAGTTTGTTGTTTTTTATTTCTCTTACTATTGTTTTAATTCTGTGAAACAAATTGTATGGAAAGTGCTATTCAAATAAAACTCGATTGATTGATTGTATCTATTTTTAACCACATGTTAATAAAAACTTAAAATAACTACTTTTAATTGCCTCTAAACAATTCTGATTATGATATTAATGGTAACACTTAACAAAAGGCAAACCAAATATTGCTTAATTATCAATTAATTATTGGCAAACAAATGAGGATAGGTTAGTTCCTTGATTAGTTACTCATTTCGTTTTGATGAATTGACCATTAACTAAGCATTACTTTCATTAAAAGCCACTCTGTAACTTAATGATTAAGTACTGGTTAAGTTGCGGTTAGTAAACCTTGAAGATTAAGTTAAGCAATTAGTTCATGAATTATTTTCTAATAATGATAAATATGGAGAAATGAGCATTGTATTGGTTCCTGCCCCAACCTTTTAAATAATGAAATCATGTCTTTTACAGCTGTGGTTTGTATTTCTCAACAAACACGACTAAAAGAGGCGTAAACGGTGCTTTGGTTGGTGACTACATCTGCTGCAGATTAGATGTATTATAGTGAATATTTACCATAGCAGCGTGGTGTATGTATCAAAATAATATGGATCACATGCTCATTATTATGGCTCAGGGAGATTAAAACAGGCCTGGCATGACTTGTCAGAAGCAATAAGTCTTCATGGGCTTTTGCTTTCTCCATGGGAGTTGTTGACAATAATTTTCTTTTTCTTTTTTTTTTTTTTTTTTCAAAACTGCAGTGAAAAAAGCAGAGACAATAGCCCTAATTTAGTTATGCAGTACAGTAGTATGCTTGTGCTCCAAGGTGTTCCTACTTCATCAACTGTAGTACATCATCAATAAAGACACTGGTAAAATTATTTTATTATGATTTAATATGCATTTTTGTACACAAAAACTAAATTACATCCCCCCACCAGCATCCAGCATCCCGCCGAAGCCTGTGGACATAAACTGGTCTAAATGAGAAATAATTTAATAATAATTGATTACTCCCTGTCTAACAATCACCAGAGATTTTTTTTTATTGTTATTGATTAATTGACTTGACCTAACAAAGACTTCAGGCTTCTATCACCTTTCATTGACTAAACAATTTAATAATCAGTTAACCGTAAAATAATCAGCACATTAACTTCTGAATAAATAAAGTGTGTGTTAGTTTTTCTATTAGTCTCGACATAAAACATTACATTAGAAAACACATAAAACAGTTGACCTTCCGTCACAATTCAGTTTATTTTCACCAAAGGATTGTCTGAACTTTCATGTCAGAGTTTGCCTCTTCTGGGAAAACATCTCTAAAAAAGACTGACTATCATTAAAAGAAACAACAGAATAACTATAAACCTAAAGCTTTGATGTTTAGACATGATAAATTTGCTCACAGCTCTGGAAGTAATTTTTAAAGATAAAATAGATTATTTGTGTATAGCTTGTGTGGTACTATTATAAAGAGACTTACAATAAAATATGATTATCAGTCTCAGCTAACATAAACTCTGAATTGAAAGAGAAACCGTTCTCTGAAGATATGATGTGGTGATTCTATTTGTTTTCTCTTCATTTAGTAAAAAGTTGAATTGGCACTATAAGCTTATTTTACAGTTTGAAAGAGTCTTGATATGGAAGATTGATTGAAAGGAGAAATAAGAGTGATTTAAAATCACTGAAAGAGGCATAGCCTTGCTTATAGAAGGGTTGAGGAACCTTTCATGAATGTAAGAGGTTTCTGCACTGGCTGACATGTTTTAACTCCCCCAAGAGACGCATGACTGGCACCTTAATGACTTGCTTTGCCCTGTAACATTAAGGCTTTGTGTGGCAAGGCCTGTTTAACCTGTACAGGGCAGCTTACTATAGCCATGCTATTTCTCATGTTCACACTGGACTTCTTTCTTTATTTTTCTGGCAGCTGTGGCTGACGTGAGATTGTATTTTAACCCAAATACACGTTTAAACTGTACTCCTATTTTGTGATAAATACATGTCTGGGCTAACAAAGAGAAAATGCCACATCTAGGACACAGAACAACATCAGTAATTGTTTCAGCAATTTTAAAGAGGTGATGCTCAGCTGCTCTGACCAGGGACTCAAAGGAATTCACTGACACAAAATAAAAGAAGTTAAATATTTTGCAGTGAGGTAAAATAAATAAGTGAAAATCGCACATGTAAATGTGTCAGTAAGTTGACAAAAGAAATGATTACATTTCATGAATACAGAGATTCAAATGTTTTACTTTGCTTCGTATCACATTCTTAAAATCCTCTCAGATGTGGGTCACTGGGACAAAAAAAAACCTTTTTTATCAAATGTCCGCTTGTCACGAGAGCCTTGACATGAAAAAGTTTGAGCCAGTTGCCTGAGTGAGTCTGCAGACCTATTTGCATTCCCTGAACCCGTCCCAGTAAATTAATTGGCGTTACTAATGGATGGCTGGATGAACTGCAGGCCTGTATGGTAATGAATTCACATGATCTGGTGTCATAGCTGAAGGACTAGTTAAAATGCAAATGAATGATGACCCTGTTGTCTGTCTATCAACTTGGGGATCCATGTTACCAGCGCATCACAATGAGTCCCTTGTTCATGCACAAAATTATAATTAGGCCCAGTAAGCAGGCCCACAATGAGCATGAGCAAAGAAGTGGAGACTTTCAAAAGTACTTTTTGTAGTATATAAAAAGTGGTCCAACTATTTTAAGGGTATTTCTTTCAAACTTTCTATTGGATATTAGGCTTCTAAGTAGAGTTATTCCTCTTTGCTGTGCAGGAGGATGTGATGTCGTTGACCTCTCTTTCTGTCCGTCTCTGTGAGAGCTGCTCACGAGATTCCTGTATAATTTTATACACTTTTCCCAACTCTCCTGCATTCCTCCCCTACCCTACCCCTTCTGATCTGCACATTGTTTTGCCTCTGACAGATGCCAGAACACAGCTCAGCTTGTGCGAGTGTTTTTATGTGCGTCCGTGAGCAGGAAAGAAGAGAAGGACTTATGTTTGAAATGATGTGTATGCCTGTTTTGCCCTCCTTGGGGCTGAAAGCTAAAGACAAAGTGGAAGCATTTAAGTTTAGCTTTCTTTTTCTATTTGATGTACGATGAATTCATCCACAAATGATCTCATAAGCTGAGAAGGAAATAGTCACACCTTCATAAATCATCGGAATGATGACAGCAGTACAAACAATTCTATCAAATTAAAAAAAACAAAAAACAACGAGGGATTACACAGACAGAAAATGTTTAATAAAATTAAAGGCTCCAGTTCAAGCATGTGGGTTGTCTCAGCCTGATTTCAGCTGACTTTCTGCTTTCTGCCTCTGGAGGTCGCTGTAGATCCCATGTTAAACGCTCCAGATGTCTCCAGTCAGCTCAATCCAGCGAAGCTTTTATGCCATCATATTTAGATAATGAGTACGTTGCTTGAACACAGACAGAAAGAAAATGAAATAATTTGCATATGTATATCATGTGATATAATACAAAGGTAAATGTGACATTTAAAATACCTGGTAAATATTCAGGATCATTAAAAAAAAGGAATAATCATGTATAAACTGAGGATCTTCATGCTTTTACATGTGTTTAAGTTTGCCTGATGGAGAGCTGTGAATCAGGGTTCAAGGTCTGTTTTTTCTTTCTCTCCCTGTTCAGACGGACTAAAG
Source organism: Arrhamphus sclerolepis (assembly GCA_037176975.1). Taxonomy (NCBI): domain Eukaryota; kingdom Metazoa; phylum Chordata; class Actinopteri; order Beloniformes; family Hemiramphidae; genus Arrhamphus; species Arrhamphus sclerolepis. The sequence goes on along the minus strand of JBAMYA010000007.1, from coordinate 6,806,411 downwards.
ACAACACTTCCTGCTCTTGCTGACCTCTCAATGTGCTTCACAAAACCACTTCATCCCTTCATTCACAGATCCAGGCAACATCGTAGCCTATCCAGAGCAGTTCTTCTGTCATGCACAGACACACCAGTGAACACACTGGTGACAGCTTTGGGTTCAGTGTGTTGCTCAACGACACTTAAATTTGTGGACCTCTTTAATACCACAAAGCTGCTTTAAGTCCTCGACACAACCACCTGAAATTCTCTGTATCTGTCTTTACTTGAAGGTGTTTGATTTTCATTTCAGGTTTTTATTTTTTCCCCCACTAGAACACGCAGTTCTTGTTGCAGCACTTTTTTTCTCCCTCTGGTAGATTGTAGATGTTTTCATGGAGGGCAGCTTGATCCAGCCGTGCACCTCCTTCCTATT
>JBAMYA010000007.1:6793532-6805903 GCA_037176975.1 Arrhamphus sclerolepis | reverse complement strand
ATATCTTAAGCACCTCACAAAAACAACGGCTTACACCGTAACCATCATTATCTGGCTTCATTTTATAGTCAGCGTATGAATCTGAGGACCACTTTCCATGCTAAATGTTCCACCTGCGTTTTCATATCATGTTTGGGTTGCTTAGTCAGTATGAGGGATACTAACACTACCTCCTGCCTGTTCATCAGTCCATTTCAGAGCATCCCAAACCAGCAGCAGCATGTCTCACAGCTCCCTTCATCATGGCCCTTAATGGGCGCTTGCAAGAGGGGAGACACTCTGGGAGACACTGGCTGGCAGAAGTATGATGAGGAGATAGGAAGGGGGGGAGGCAGGCAGATGTTTAAATCTTAGCCCCCGGGCAGATGAGATTAATCCTTCCCACAAGGCAGATGCAGCAGAAGAGAAACAGAGAATAAAATATAAGCTATAGCAAATACTACAACTGACTTTTTTTTTTTCTTTAGCAGGTTTTGAGGAAAAGCCATTTTAGATTATCGTGTCAAGTTGCTGCTGTGTAGATTTATTGTAGATGAAAAATTATGCTTTCACACCTATTCTTTCAAGCTCACATGGATGGTGTGAAGACAGCATCAATGTGTTTTAATGCTGTATATTTAGGTTCTAATTAGACAAAGCAACAAGCACGCCTTGAAGTTAGATTATTTCAGTTTTAGTGAGATAAAAACAGATATTCACCAAGTTCTAATTAAATTCATCACCCACCACACCATAAGAGTAAAATTTTGGCTAAAACATTTTTTTTTAACACTAAATCTGAACTTAAAATACTAAGCCAAAACAAGTTTTTGTCAGTGTCAGAACATCCAAGAAACTGCTAACAGCGATGTTTTAGCTGACAGTGGGAGGAAGTCCATCCGTACAGTTTAATGATGATCATCTGGTCCAGTGCGACTGCTGTCTGGATTGGAGCCATTTTGACTGGGCGTAAAATATTCATGAACTATCAATGGTTGCCCATCTGACTGGCTGGGGAACAGCTGCTGGGTCTTTGTGCCTCTAGAGGTGCAGCATCTGTCCATTTGAGAAAAGCGAATGTGCATTTGTGTGAGTGGATGCTGGCATTTACGCGTGTGTTCCTGCGTGCATCTCTAGACAAGCATGTGTGTATGCGGGCACATGTTGTGATGCATGTGTGTGTTCATGTCTCAGGGGGACAAGACATCAGGAGGAACAACTGTGTATTTAACTTCCTTATCTCCTCCAGATGGCGGAGGATCATTTTGGAGAAGATCAAATAGCAAGTCTCAGATTTATTAAGATCTACACTTGTCAATCAAATATCATTGTCAATATATAGACACACAAACTGGAATCACAAGGTGGGCAGCACTGCTGCAGCTGCTTCTGTTGTGTTAATGTGAATATGTCTTTTGAGCATTTCACGTCTTTGCCATTCTGTATCATTTTGTGTGCAAGCATCAGATCATCACAGCTTTGTGTGTGTGCATGTGTGTGTGTGTGTGTGTGAGTGCATGTGTTTGAATGTGTGTGATATTCACAGCCATTCGTGTGAAGCTCACAGAGAACTGTGCAGCCTTGGCTGTGGCTTTATGATGGACATCTGGAAGCTAAATTGGTAAACGGCGCCTCCAAGCCAGCAGCCAGCCAGCCGTCCTCTCACTGAGATAAAAGAGGTGCATGTGTGAGCACATTTTGTAAAGTGGGGAGGTGGATTTGTAGAAGACTCCAAAATAACCACATAAATGAATGCAGCCTTAGGATTTTTTGTAAAATCATTATTTTATTTATTTATTTAACAAAAGGAGCTTTTCATTGTTTTTTTTTAAACTACGGGACATCATCACAGGAACTGAGCCTGATCGTAGTTCTACAAACTCCTTTTATCGTGTGTGTTTTTGGTCCTACGTCAGAATAAATGTTTCCAAAGCATGAGGTTGACCCTCTGGGGAGTAACTGCAGTAAGCAGTCCAGTAATAGCATACAAATAAGCATGCTTATGGAGGCTGAATGGGTTTTGTAGTTGTGGCATGTATAAAAAATTTTTTGTTTAAATCTGATTGACCCAGTACTTCCTACATGTACCATCCATCCATTAAACTCGAATTATCCTAGCTTGGGTTGCGAGGGCAGCAGCCTCACAAAGAGGCCCAGAGCTCCCTCTCCCAGACCACCACCCTCTAGCTCTTCCTGGGGACTAACCAAGACATTCCCAAACAAGCCAAGAGACGTGATCTCTCCAGCATGTCCTGAATCTGCCCCGGAGCTTCCACCCTGTTGGACATGCCTGGAACACCCAACCAGAGAGGCATCCAGGGACAGGGGAGCTGGGGAGTCCTAAGCAGATGCCCAAACCGCCTCATGTGGCAATAAATGATCTGACAGGCATCTGTATTATAGAAATTAGTTAAATGAGTGGTCACCTTCTCACATGCCATATTTGACTGTTCAGTTACCAGCGCTGGCTCATCTTTGGCCAGATCATTAGCTGCTTCAGAAAGGAAATAGCCTCCAACAAGAATCGTCTGTGAAGACCGTTGAATAGTCTTAATTTTGTAATTTTCCCTGCACCATATGTGATGAGCCTTAGACTCAGTGAAGTGTGTATAACCTGCTGTGATGGCTATGAGAATACTGGACTGCAGATGAGCCTCCTTGATTTGATGAGTGATGATTGTTTGAGTGACTGTGGAGGTTGTTCCAGGGAGTTGATTGGTTTCAGCCCAACTTAATGCATTTGTGGACTCTCATATTTTTCAGCCAACCACTAAGCATGTAGCTGTCTACTCCTTTTGTGAATGTGATACATTTTACGTTTAAAATACTCATATCAGCTTTGGTATCTTTTGCCATTGTCTGTCAAATTACAAACTCTGAAAAAGAAAAAAGAAAAAAATTGAAACATCTCGAAAGGAAGATAATGCTTGAGCTGTTTTATTTATTAGAAAATTAAAAACACTTACTGTGTTTGACAGATGAGGATTACAGGTTTATAAAATATATCTAAACAAAAAATAAGACTCCTACGTTTGATGGCAATTTTGTTTTTCCCAGAGCAGGTGGAGAGAAAAATGTGAAGTAATAAAATAAAACCAAAATTAATACTTTGGTACAAGCTTTCGCTGTAGCTCACATAGACTTCATTAATGAAAGATAATATTTTTCATCAGTCAGGCTAAAATTATATCATACAGCAGCTGACAGATCAGATTTCCAAGCTGGAGCCTTGTCATCCACCACTCTGTTTCAATTTCGCTGGTCTCTTTGCTATTCGCTGAGCTGATTTTTCTGTCCACAGAAAAAAGTTCAAGCACTTTTTATTCCCTGACCAGATGCATAAATATCCAGAAAAATAACTTTATGGTCTAAAAACTAACAATCGATGGAATCAGAAGTGTTTGTCCGTAATGTCAGTGTGTTGTAGAGTCGATGGCTGCCGTCTCCTCTGCTCCTTAAAGTGATGTGCTGTAAAATCTCATACCATCATTGACTGAGCAAATGCGTTGGCTTTCTTCAGGAAGTCATCCTTACATGTCACTTTGGACCCGCACCAAACAAATGTTCCAGCATCATCTGTTTTCCCAGTGCAGATTTGTTATTCACTGAGTGCCATTTTCATCAAATCATCCGCGGTCCATGAGCGCTTCTCTTCAGGTCGCTGTAACCTTGTCGTCTTCTGTTTAGGCATCGTTGATGACTCATGTTTAACTTCCATATATGTAAATGCTATTTCCTTCAGCTCATTTGTTACACTTTGGTTACAAACATTGACTCCGTAAACTACATTTCAGGGTTGTTGTTGTTGTTGTTGTTTTTAATTTTCTTTCATTGTTGTGTATTTTCTATGTTCAAGGTACATTGCGTCTTCCTCAGTCCACCTTTAACAGCCTTCCGACTTTGATTGCACTTTATTCTATACAGGTTACTATGAGTAACCAACATGTTTTGCCAAACTCCAACTTTTTTTTTAAGTTTATAACTCTTTCCATTGTTTCAACTGATAACTGCTGTTGGGGCCATGTTTCTTGTGAATCAGTTGTTTCAGGTATCAGGTATTCCTGTCAGGAATTGGAATTAGTTTGGTGTTTGTTTTGTTAGAATCTGTATTTTTGTTTGTTTGTTTTGTTTTTTCCAGTGCTGATGTTCTAGTTGTTTTGGTCTCTTTGTCCTCTTCTGTTTCTTTTGTCTTCTCTTCCTGTTTTACTTTGAAGTTCTGTCTTTGCCCTGTTTAGTTTAGTTTGACTTCCCTGCTCTTGCCTGCCCTGATCTGTTTCACCTGTGTCTCCGTACCCCATGTGTGTCTACAACCCCTGGCTCATGACAATATTAGTCCAGGACGATTGGACCACATTCCACAATTCCTCCACATTTCTTGGTTTTCCCTCAGAATCAACAGTTTAGATGTCACCTCACAAGTTTTTTATTGGATCAAGGTCCAGGGATTGGACTGGCTACTTAAAGTGTTAATCTTGTTTGTCCAACATGCTGCTGCTTACTGGGGTGTTTGGGGTCATTGTCTTGTTGAAACATCAATTTCAAGAACATTTCTTCTTCAGCATAAGACAACATGATCTCTTCAAGTATTTTTGATATATTCAAACTGATCCATGATCCCTGGTATGTGATAAATAAACCCAAACCCACACCATAGTAGAAACATCTCCATTATCATGATGCTTGCTCCACCATGCTTCACTGTCTTCAGTGTACTGTGGCTTGAATTCAGTGTTTGGGGGTCGTCTGATAAACTGTCTATAGCCTCTAGACCCAAAACGAAGAATCTTGCTTTTATCAGTGCACAAAATGTTTCTCCATTTCCCTTTAGGACAGTCAATTTGTTATTTGTAACCTCTTCAGTACATGGCTTTCTACACATTCATAAGCCAGGTATTGTGACAGTCAGGCTTGTTCAAGCTGCTATCTTTTCAGGTAAAATGCAAACAATTTCAGAGAGAGAAACACAGAGAAAATACAGACACAGCCGATATAGTTGAGTCAGCAATGTGATCCTCTGAAATCTTTATTGTGCAGTTGCAGATAGATTTTTATTGTCTTCCATGAGCATTCAAGTAAATGGGTTCAGTCAGTGTCAGATCTCATCTTGAAAGGAAATGATATACTGTAGATTCTGTTCTGTCTGTCTGCCTTTCTGTCTCTCTTCAGTCCAGATGTCAGAGGAACCATCCAACAGCTGCAACAGGAAATGAGCCCCCAGGCAGTGAAAACACTAATACACTTCCACACAGAGAGAAGAAAGACCAGAACAAAATATGCACACACACACACACACACACACACATGCTGACACTCAAGGTTTGCATGCCCCTCATCCGATTCTTAAAATGTGTGTTCTGTACCTGAGCTGCTGCTCCATGTTGCTTTCAATGTGCATATAAATGCACAAGGTGATGTGTCTTTCTTTTCTCCTGGATTTATCCGTTTTTGCATGACAAGTGTGTATGTTCTGATGATGGCGTGCCAGCCCGTCAGCCTGCCTGCCATGACGCCAGCCCCCAAGCCAGCAGGAACATTTGCCTTGTGGCTCCAATTCCCAGGAATGCCTAACCTGCGCCAGCTGCTGAGAACATGTTACCTGTGCCAACAGTGCGCCAGCTCTGCCCACCACATCAGCCGCCATTCTATCTCCATCTGGGTGTGAGATTGGATGTGTGTGTGCATTTGTCAGCAGCTTAGTTTGCCTTTAACTCTTCCCACATCTGTATTTGCAGCCACATATGTGCTCGCAGGGGTGTCTTTTTTTGTGTGTGCAGTATTCACTGAGCCAGTGTGCGAGTATATAGATGTCTGTAATGTTGTGCATGTGTGCCAACTTGGGTGTGTATGTGTGTCTCCATCTGTGTGTGCTGAGCCTCCCTTGCCTGCATCTGGAGCAGCATTGAAAAGGCTTTCCAACAAGGGCAATGGTAGCCAGCCTGCCAAACAGCCCAGATGTTAGTTCTGTAAGCCTCAGGCTAAATGGAGGGAGCCACACTTTCAATAATCACTAAACCACAACTGGGGTTTTATTCAGTGTAAAGGAGAAAGAGACACAATGGAAGAAAAACATTCAATTCTAGTGTGATAAAGATAAATCTTTTTTTTTTTTTTTAAAAAAAAAGGAAAAAGAATAAAAGAATATAGTAACTGAATGAGACTTCTGTTATAAGACAGGAATGGGAATTCCAAGCACAAATGTCATTTTGTAACAACTGGGAACTATCAAACAATTTTTTTTAAGCCAAGCTCTGCCCCCAATACTCATTCACGCCCACACAAAAAAGAGCAAGCGACCTTTCATGCTTTTGACGAGTCCTCTTTATTTGGCTGTCATTTTCTTTAGTGTAACAATGTTCGTTTAACATCAAACTTGGTTTATAAGATAACAAAACCAGGCATCAGCTGCTGAGGTCAGGATGAACCTCCTAAGGGGCATTTTGCTCTTTAGTGATGGAATATAGTCACGGTAGACTTATGATGTACTAGTCTTGCCTGGCAGAGTTTGAACTGGACCTTTTCTGGTCTATTTTTCCAGACAGAACATTTTTCTTGTTTGTAAACTGATTGAAATGAATCTGTGCCCCAAGCAAGGATAAGTGGGCAGGGTTGTGTCAGGAATGGTATCTGACATAAAAACCTAAATTAATATGCAGAACGCATTGATCGGCTGGGGTGACCTCTAAAAATGGAAAAGTAGCCAGAAGTTGCTTTTTTTTTTATTACAGATGTATATACAGAAGAGCTCCTATCTTTTTTAGGGTGGATGGTTAGCAGTTCAGTGCAATACCAATAGTAGTTATGATAATAGTAACTGTAGTTAAGGTTATTGGTGTAGTACTTGCTGTCAGATCCTTAAACGATAAGGGAAATCATAGCTATAGGAAAGATGAGCATTGCATATTTAATTTTCTATATTTCAATGAATATTCAGAACTTCTAAAATCATGACCCATCCTCATTATTCACCACTTTACTTTTCTCGTAGAGGAAAGTCAGACTACATGTCACTTTATTACACTAACCTTTTTTTCCAGTTATATATTTTATATGCAACACATGTATAACTGGATTTAAGTAACTCCCTGAAAGATAAGATATGAAAAGCTTTTTGAAATCAGGGTGACAGCATAAAAAAGGATAAATGGGTTTCATTGTAGTCTATGATTCATTTTCTTTCTTTCAGCAACCCTTCTTTGAAGTATTTGTAATATTTTAGTCACCATAATGGGTGCGATGCCTGTGGTGGCTCTGCGGATGACTGCGTGTTTGTTGATAAGTTGTTCTAAGAACTTGATTGGTTACAGCCTTTCAGTCAGGGTTTAATATCCACAATTTCCCAGCTCATGTGAGCTCATCATGTCCAGTTAGCCAACAAGTTTCTACAGAGGGTCTACACCTCTGTAAAAACTGTAAATAATATCGTGAAAAATTCAGCATCAGTCCTGGGATTTTTAGGGACCTAATGATAAAACTGTTGTATTTATTTATTTATTGCTTTAAGTTCTAACTCATTTTCAAGCTGGTTTTGCCAGACGTACTGTTAACATGAAGATGCGTTTTGGGATTTTTGAATACAGCGTTAATATGTTATTACTGTATTAACTAATAAGTCTAAAACTACAATTTATTATCATTTTTATAGATGAATGTCTTCTCAGGTGAGACTTCGGTTCTGACCATCATGAGTTGCGCATATCTTAGACTTACTAAAGTCAGAGTAGAGAATGCTGAAACACAACTACAACATGGAAATAATCCAACAACTCCAGTCAGCGTCAGCTGAACTGGACTGTGTCATTGACTCTAATGGACTGAGTCATAAGTGAGAGAAGTGAAGTGATTCATTACTGAGCTTAGTCTAATAGAAATACATTAAATGAGCGTGCCTAATTGTTACCATATTAAATGATGGAGCAAAGCAACACATTTAAACTTACAGTACACGACAGAGCTGTCAGTCTTGGTTTTGTTTTTCTTTTGTGTCTTTTGGAATTTTCTTGGTTCTCCTCGTTTCTTGTGTTCTTTGTTTCTATGTTTTGTTACTTCCTGTTTTCCATTTTTGTCGTGTTGACTTATGTTTGATCTCCTTTGGCCCCATCTCGGATTGTTTGCACTTGTGTCTTGTCAGCCCCTGTGTCTATATAATGTCTTGTCATTCCTTTTTTTCCCTTGCTGTCCATCCTGTTTTCAACCCTGTTTCCTGCCAGATGTTGCCGCCTCGCCTTTTCTCTGTTTTTCCTGAAAGATTTTGTGGCATCCTTCTTTAAAATTAAAGGACTTTGCCATAATATCTGCCTCCCGGTGTCCTGCATTTTGGTCCACGCTCCCGATACGTGACGGGAGCTTTGGGAAGCAACAGGTTTCTCCTCCACTGTCCGTGTATTATAAAAGTGGTCGTCCTGTCAAGACTGTTTCTGAAAGCTGCCTGTCAGAGTTCTGCTCCAGGTGGTGATTACGCCATAGCCTTTCTGAAAAGGTCAGAGCAGAAATAGATTTGCATTTTTTTTTTTAAGGAAATTTCAGTTCACCCAAAGTGTATTCTCCTAACCAAGTTAGGAAAGTTAATGCCTAAACTTCTCTCACCTTTAACATAATCAGATTGGAGATGAAAACACAAACAAATATGAAACACAAATGCAAGTGCCTCACTGGGAAAAAAAAATATTTCAAACCAACTCTTTTCCCTTATGGCCTCCTTCTTTAATTTATTTATTTATGAGTTTTTATACTACCTGAATTCATTAATTCAATAAAGCAGTAACCTGTTTAAACCCACCTAGTGTGAATGGTCACATGACCAGATGTCTTCGCTTCAGCTGCACCTCTGGAAGGAGATGTCTCCTTTGAACTTGTACAAAAGGAAATAAGTAAAAATACCTTAAATAACAGATATAACTGATATATAATTAGAATGATACGCCTGCATGCATCTTGTGATCACAACAGATTTTGGCTGTTTATTCTATTTTCTATAAAGCTTAAAACTATTTGAGGTTTTGGATTTTCTAGACTTAATTAAATCCCAAAGTGAGGTGTGCTATGCTGTTATATTCATATCAAAAGATGGTTAAACTTTTCATGGACCCAAATAAACACAAGGAGCATACTTTGAATATTCTGGATTGTCTGTATAATACATATATTACATGAAAAAAAGGGGCTTCATGAAATTTCTTCTGGTGATTTATGGATTTCTCTGAGCTGACATTCCAATGACCGCATTTTTCCCCAACTTCCACAAGCAAACATTTATGAACCGTGAAGACCATTTTGGAGGGGAGACATATTTAATCAAAATGTGGGGCACAATTAGCTTGATCATCTGGACGGTTATGATGATTCTGCTGGGTGATTTAATTGTGTGTGTGTCTTAGTTTACCACTGAGGCAGCATCTGCAAGGCTGCTTTAGCTCTGTTTTTGAGGTCCATGTGTGTGGACTTCCACAGGGCTTAGAGAATGCCCCCCCATATGGTGAACTGTCACAGGAGCGACATGTTGCAGCCCTCCCCAGTGTGGGACTTCCATCCTGCCATCAGCCTGACCGTGTAAACAACAACTGGACATACTGGAGTGAGGATGTTGTATTCGTCAGAGTTGTTTTTTTTGTTGTTGTTGTTTTTGTTTGATGGGATATTATCTCCTAAATATGTTATGGTGACATCAGTATAATCTATTTCTCACATGAATTACCTCGGGTCACATGTCTTTTTTTTTTTTTTATATATTCAAGCGATATCCTAAAAAGCATTTTTTTTGTCAACATATTCCAATCTGATGAGTCCACCCAATCAAAATAGGAAAAACAAAACAAAAACAGCTTACCTCTAAAACAGCATCTAAATGTTTCTGACAGTGATCATGGTACTTGATATGGATTTACAAAGGCATGACAATGAGGACTCTCTTCATTTTAACTTTGTTAGGACTTAAAAGTTTGACAAAGTAGCTCCCCCAAGTTAGTCTATCAAACATGGCATATGAGGCATTTGGGAAATGCAAATTGCTGGAGAATAACATGACTGAGACACATCTCCTCCTATGACAGCTATGTTTCTCACATCTGTCTCTCTCTTCCTCCCCACAGATGTTACACAGCAGCGTGTTCAGAGAAGGAGAAGAAGATGCCTCCTTTGCCTCCCCAAGGAGTGTGAAGCCTGGGGAAAATCACATTTACACATAAACTGTTAATGTGTCTCTCTTAGCACGTGTGTATGTGAAGACACGGACAAAAGAGAGTCTGAGAGAGAGAATATGTCATACAAAGGAAGTGAAGGCGGTGCAGACCAGAAATAGGAAGTGGTGGTGTGAAAGCTGAGTGGCCCTAGGGGACCATCAAAATCTTTGCAATGGTGTTTGTGTGTGTGTGTGTGTATGTGTGTGGGCGTGGGTGGGTGTGTGACGAGCCACTGCTGCTCTATCTCTCTGGCTGTCCTCAAGTCATGTGTGTTTTTGATGTTGATCTCACCCAGTTGTTGGAAAGCCAAACACAGTCTGTGCACCCAGATGTTGACAGATGTGATGTGAACTCAACTTCCTCTGAAAACTCACAATCACACACAAGATATAGGAACACATATCCTTCCTGAAGGCCCTCTAGAGACACACTTTCTGGCTTTCAAGAGGTATTTACTAAATACTGCAATATTTCCCAAAAATCAACGTCGGCACCAGTGGTGTGCGGCTGAGCCCCTGAGGGATTACTGTTTGTATTGCTGTTCCAGATGTTCTATAACTGAATAAAGCTCATAGAATTTGTGTAATGCAGATGTGTTTACTTCCTGGGGTTCAGAGAGAGAGAGAGAGAAAGACAGACAGGCTAATAGGTCTCTCTGCTAGCCTGGAGTGGTTCTCCACAGCTGTGCACATGCAGAGAGGAGGCTGACTGAGTGGGCTTTGATTGGTGGGACTTTTAGATTTCCTCTGTAACAGGTCAAGCTGGTTGTTTTAAGTGTTTCATCTGTTGTTGTTTTGTTTTGTTTTTTTCATCCACTCCTTGCCTGCTCTCTCTTGTCTCATTCTGTTTGTCACATCTCATTCATCTCTATTCCACACCCAGTCATCTGCATGATGACAGCTGTGATCCCTCTCTCGCTGTAAATAACAAAACAGGCTCTATACAGCAGTAGGGTCATCACATGATTTCAAGCACACCAATATCATCCATCACTATGTCTTTCATATTCAGAAAGGAATGTTTTTAAACCAGATATTTAGAAATTCACGGTAATTTCAATGTCTACTGTATATTTTTATGGGGAAAAGGGTAGATCAAAAGCATTATTACAGCAAAACAGAAACATTTAATGTTGGCTATTAAATGGTTATTTCATAGATAAATATGGACAGTTTTTAAATATGACCAAAAGAACAGCTGAATTAAAACATCCAGCGTGTGAAGAAGAAGATCAAGACAGTCTGGCTCTGTGTCTTTCATTCAAAACTGAGTTCCAGTCATTCAGTCATTCTGGATTTCTTTTCCCTCATATTTTTATGTCAAGAGCAAAAGGAGAAATGCTGCCTCTGAGCAGAGATCAAACTGTCTATCACTTCTAGACTTGTAATTCTTGAGACCGGTCTTGGTCTTAAGATCAATTTTTTTGTGGTCTTGGTCTTGTCTTGACCTCGACAGTCTTTGGTCTCGGGCTTGTCTCGGTCTCTGGTCTCTTGGTCTTGCAAAGTCTCAGACTGGCCAAGCAGTCTCAAAGGAATTTGTAACCTATAATATCCAGGCAGGCACAGTTTTTTTTTTGTTTGTTTGGATTTTTGATCTCATTATACGCCTCCTTCAAGTGGCAGCAATTACATGAATTTTGTGTCACAGACCGCGTTGGCACTCGTCCTCTCACGCCCTGACTCCCCCCTCCCCCCTCTAAAGCACAGTCAGGGATCCATGGAGGAGGATGCAAAATGTCAGTGGTCAGGTTTGGTTTTACAGACCACAAGGAGTTCGTTTGCCACACAACATGGTGTCGCTGCACACAGTCTGTCGATAAGTCTTTAATATTTAAAATTCATGTTTCATCTGCAAATTAAGTACAATTCAAATCCATCCATCCATTAACTCCTGCTTATCCGATGTCGGGTTGTGGGGACAGTAGCTTGAACAGGAAAGTCCAGACATCCCAATCCCCATCCACCTCCTCCAGCTCTTCTGGGGGAATACCGAGGCATTCCCAGGCCAGCCGAGAGACATAATCTCTCCAGCGTGTCCTGGGTCTGCCCCGGGACCACCTTCTGGTTGGACATGCCTGGAACACCTCTCGAGGGAGGCATCCAGGGGGCATCCTCTCGATGTGAAGGAGCAATGGCCGACTCTGAGTCCCTCCTGGATGACTGAACTTCTTTTTTTGAGGTGGAAGGTGGTGTTGGAGTCTTGTTATTTTGTTAGATG
>JBAMYA010000007.1:6751229-6766940 GCA_037176975.1 Arrhamphus sclerolepis | reverse complement strand
AATGTTAAAGTCACTTAGATATGAATAGATCTAAGATATCATGATTTTTTTCCTCCTGTTATACAGGCTAGCTTCATTTGAAGATTGATTTCTTCACTAAAATGGCGTCATTAAGTCTTCCACGGTAAAAGATGCCTTCTGAATCATGCATGAAAGTATCAGTTTCTTTTCTACTGAGATGTGAAACTCAGAATTTTCTGCTGAGGTTTAATGATTTGATTTGATGAAAATTTCATCTGAGAATTATTCATTTTACCACTTTTTTCTTAATCCACCCATCAATACCATAAATCAGGCATCTTCTTAATTGTCTTTCCTTTTTTACGTAACCAAGGGCTTATGCCCTTAAATGTCTGATGTCAGCAAACTGAGGTTGGCGTGTTGTCAGAAACGTCCCTTGTAGAGAAACAGATGTAACAACATGTCAAACACTGGCACTCAGGGAAGGAGAGAGAAGTGTTTGCCTGAGATGAACTGACATATTGCGCTGTCTTTCACCTGAATATGACAGACAAGAAAGCAGTCACACTTCAATTGCAATGTGATTTGTTTGTCCAAACTCTTAAGTAGTTCATGAAGTAATGTTGCATAACTAATTTCTAATAGTAAATGGGGCAAAAAAAAAGGAAGAAGTATGATTTCAGTCACTGTAAATGAGTCATGTTAGTTATAGCTGATGGAGCATCACTAATTGTAAAGGATGTGGATAGAGGTGGGGTCTTCATCATTATCTCATTTGGGTTTTACATGCATGAATAACTGCGGCTTATTAAATCACTTATAGGCATAAAATTCAACCATGTGATTCACCTGTTTTCTCCACTGACAAACCTTACGGAGACATTTAAAAGATAAAAGGGTCATGTTTGTGATCAGCCTGATGGACAGATGGGTTTACACTGAGGCAGGTGGAGGGTGAAGCAGGTAACCAAGCAGGACAAAGAAGAGAACAGAGAGCAGTATTTAGCGAGATGGAGAGCACTTATTGCCGGCTCTTCAGTGTAACACATGATTGGAAGCTTTGAATGAGGCGCGGCTGTGCTGATGTGTGCCTGGAGGGGTATGGGGCGGGGAGGGGGGCAGTGCTTTTGGCCATACTCAGGGTATAGTATGTGATTTGTTTACTTTTGCCTGCTGAACAGTGCTATTGTGGTCAACTGTGAGGGTGTGTGTGCGCATTTGTGTACGTATTTGTTTTGACTGAGTAAAGTGTGCGAGCGTGTGCACTTGTATGAATTTACAGGCAGAAAGGGAAGCATACAGCAAATTGCTTCTCGGTTGCTCTTGGAAAGTATGAAAGCTTCATAAAAGACCAGGGGGGTCTTATGTTTTCCACACAAACACACGCATGCACTCGTACGACCAGCTGCCGTACACAGCCCCAGCCAAGCGTTTCTGAATTAATAATACAGAGCCACTCTGAAATAATGGTGACTTGGACACACACATCTATGCACAAAGCTTTGCACCTGTTCACCACTGCTCAACTGGACAGGGTTGGGCTCCGCCACACACACATGCACGCACACACACACACACATACACACACCCCATGTTGCCTGTCTCTTGTAGGCAATAGTTAGACAGCTGTGTCTGTCTCTTGACCTCCCCCTTCTTTTTCTGATGACAGCTCTTCTTATTGACTGATTAGTCCAGCTGCGCCACTCTGTGCGTCTGATTGGATGGTTTCACATCCAATGAGGCAAAGAAGCAGAATGAGAATTTGAATATGAATGTCAAAATTAAATGGGAAACCTCAAAGAAAACGCACTCCTGGTTGCAATTATTATTGCATGAATGTAAGATATGCTGAATTAAAACTGGTCAGAGACCAGCTAGTCGAGGCTTTTCATTTTTTATTTTTGTATAATGCTGGTTATTTTCATATGTAAAGAGCGCCCTTTTCATACATTCAACAAAAGAAAAAGAAATGACAGTTTTTGTTTGCTGTCAGACTAAATTGCACAATTTGTTCTCAAATGGGCTAAAAATAAATAAATAAATAGGTTAAAAAAAAACAAAAAACAGATGGGCTGGGGAAATTGTGACTACACCTCAACAGGTCTTTGTATTTACAAATGATTTTGTTGATTTTAACCAATAAATATGTTTACAGATATGTATCTGGCCATTTAGAAATTAACCCTGTCAATGTCAATGATGTCTCAATGTCAGTGATGTAAAATAAATAAATCAATGGTGCCAACAAGCAGAGCCAAAAGAGAGAACAGAGCGAGGCAATATACCAGCAATCAGTGCAATTTGATTAGCCAGATCATCGGTGGTGTGCGCCTTTCTTAATCGCATTGGATCCACTGCTTTCTGAACACAAGCAGCATGGCATTCCCAATGTTATCGCATGTTAAAATGCTCGGGTTTTCCTGTTTTGGTTAGCTCAGATTGCATTTTTATCTTCTTAACGTGCTCAAAGACCAAAGAAATCCGTCTTTGTGTCGTTAATGTCATGTAATGCTGTGGTAGCTTTGTGTAGGTGCTTTGGCGGATGTGTGTACGGAGGGGATACAGACGCTATGACTGAACTGTGTTTAATATTCCTCATAGGATTACCTATAGATGTAAACCTGACTTTCACTGTCTGATGAGGCTTTATAAGCTTTAAACTTTTTGGCTACAACATATGCTTCTCTGTTTTAACTGCAGCTTGCCAAATCATAGTTTTTTTTTCTACAAAAATATATGTATAAAAAAACAGTTTGTTTATTTTCGTAGTGCCCATTTATGACAAGTCTTAAAGGTTTGTACACAAAAAGTAAACAAGCTCACTGCAGTCCAGTTAAATACATGTGTCATTTATGATCCAATCTAATCAAATTCATTATGATCTAATTATAATCCAGTACATTCAAATTAAGTCCAGTTCAATTTCATATGATAGCAATTAATTAAAAAGAAAAACAAAAAAACTAAGATGCGCTAGAATTGATTCACTGACATTCAGGCGACATGTCTGCAGGATCATTGTGAGAGATGAGAAGAACTTGGCTGTTTATTATAGCAAAACCAAAAACGGAGGCCACTGCTCAGCAACATGTGAAGAGGAGTTAGTTCTGAATGCAGCCTTGTGTTCTGCACGGGAGGTCATTGCTGGGCCCAGGTGTGACTTCTGCCACTAATGATCCTCCTTCACAGGATAGGACTCTGCAAACAGAAGAGCACCGAGCAGAAAACCAGCAAGCAGGGCAGAGGGGTCACCACACAATCCTTTGAATTTCTAATTATTAACGCCAAACTGTTGGCACTTATTACATGTCAGAAGGCTGATTGGGTATATATTTTTCTTTGATGTCACATATTTTTTATTATTATATATTATTTATATTATTATATAATACAAAGAGAAGACATGATGTTTAGTGTTCAAACAGATCCTCAAAGGTGCGTTGAAGATATTTTCCTCTTTGCCATTTTCCTGTCCCCACATGTATTGGTATTAAACCGCAAATATCATAAACCTCGATGTTTTTCTTTGGCAATGCCACAGAAGCTGCCAGTTTGCTCAATTTATGTTGGAAATAAGGTGAGATTGATACATTTTTTCACAACAGAAACAAACATGAAGAAGATGTATAGTATGATATTTGTAGTCCTAATATACAGTAGGTAAAAAAAGAAAAAAGAATAATCAGTTATAGTGCTAAAGTAAGATGATAAGATTGGAGTTGTCTTGGCTTAGTGACCTTCACCCACTCACTGTTTAGCTGGATAAACAAAGCCTCCTGTCTGGCACAGTTGTAGTTGAGCTGCAGGCCTCCAGCTAAGATGCTAATATGTCAACCCCGCAGTAATCCTGTGGTGCTTTAGGAAGGAAAGGACCTGGCCTTACACATATATACACATATAAAAACACATGCAGATGAAAGTTTAAGCTGATTGATAAGTCTATGTGCAGACATGCACACACCCCTACACCAACTGAGAGAGAAACACCAGGGTACCATCATATATATGTACTACACACACACACACACACAGGTAGTGTGCTGTGAGAGGGATTAGGATGAGAGATGCCTTGGCTAAAGCTGGTCTGTCAGTCACTCTCCTGCTCTGAATCAGTGCCACGAGAGTGGCCAGCATGCTCCAGGGGGCCACCACCATCTACTGGATTGTAGAGGTACTGCAACATAGTAGAGCCTGTGGGAATAAAGGGAAAATGAAAATTGAAATTGTTGGATTTAGGGGGAAAAAGGGGGAGACACCAGGTAAATAAAAATGAAGAGACAAAAGAAAACAGTGCTTGGTGACAATTCAATATTTGAGTGTGTGTTTCGGATGAGTGCATGCCTGAGTGCCTCGTCCTGTACCAGCTGGGGGAGCAGAGGGGGCACCAGGACAGCCTGCATGGAAGTGTGTGTGTGTTTGTGCACCCAGCACAGCCTACCAGGAGGCTCTGGCTGTGTGCAGCTGGCTGGGTGAGACCTCTTTATGGCCCCCAGGGATGGCCATAGTCCCATGGGTTCCCACTCAGTCTGCCTGCCCTGTCCCAGCTCTCTGTCACCATCATGGCTGTAACAGCTCACTGAGGCATTTCTCTCACTCATGTTCAGCCTCTTTTTTTTGGCTCTTGCTCAGGCACCTTCTTCCTCATCATCTTTGCACTTCACTTTATTGTTGCACAGAAAGAGACACAGACTGCTATAATCACTCCAGCCCTAAATCTTTAAACCCAGTTGCCCCAGCATCAAACTGAATTTATTTCTTTGATTCTGATCTGAGCCCCTGACATCCCTCCAGTTCTGTCCTGTCATGGAAGTTCACAAGTATATTCTAGCTTTTTACAAGGAGCGCAGCGCAACTTTTATGCCGTCAGTGATGGTGACTGTATTTAAAGCATTTATGCACAAACACACTTGCACCAGTCCTGTCCCAATGTGATAATGAGACTAATGCACTGTAAGTGGATTGACTTTCAAGAGCCTGGATTCGCCTTAAGATGTCTGAGCAGACTGGAGTTAGGACTGCTGGGGTTGGGGTTATGCACGCAGCCATATCCTTCTAAATGCAACCAAGACTATTTTGTAACACTTAGAGAGGTAGCACATGTTATGTCCTGCTCCTTTAATTCATCTTGAATTCATACTGGTCTCTAGCCATCACAGACAGACTATTGGACAGACTCATCAGTTCCCTAACTAATGTTTACCTGATCCCTTTTCCACTATCTTTTACCTAAGTGTCAGCCACTAATTCCCATGCACACACGCACATCTCTGCTCACTGGAGCATAGATGCATGTCTTGGACTTTCTATATAAAGTCCATGTCTTGGACTTTATAAAGAAAGAGAACAGACAGTTTCTTATTTTAGTTCAAACCCAGCGTTGGGTTTGGCTCTTATATTGTGTGTAACCCGTGCACTGCTACACTGTGTGATATGTGCTAACAGTGAATTCAATTTCCTTTATAATTTTTGCCTCAATACTGTTGCTTTGTTATTTTAACTCAGAATATTTGTTTGCTATTTAATGCTTAGAGTAAGAAATGTTTTATCAGCGATTGTACGAAGAAATTACTTTTCAGTCACTAGATTCATAGTTTGTGAAATAGAATAGGAGAAAGTAGATGTGCATTTAATGGATGTTAAATTTGTTATTTATTATTTTCTGTGGCAGAAAGAAAAATCCTGTTGTAGTTATGTGTATACATGTAGATGTAAGTGTACAGTATGTATGCATATTGTTTCTGCAGCTCTTTTTCTTTCTGCTGGTGAGCTGCTGTGTGTATGTGTTGGATCATGACAGAAATTCCTCTCCACCCTCATCCCTGCCTCTGCCTACCTCTGTACACCATCATTCACTCCCTCTCCAGCTCCCAGAGTGCCAGTCACACAGCCTTGTCTCCGCACCATCTGCATATCAGCTCTCGCCTCCGCCAAAGCATTAAATTAAATCCCTGTTTGGGTTGATTAACAAACGGCTGGTAAGCTCACATAGTTATGGAGTTATTTTTTAAATTTCATCATGGCTTTTGTCTGTCCTCTTCTCAGCTAAAACTTGCTTAACCATGGGAATTGTAACACTTGCGTCCTAAAGGCGAGAGTGCAGGAAAGAGATGAAGGAAGCCTAAGTTTGTGCAAGTTTGTTCGTCTCATTTCTGTTTTTCTGGCTGAAGTTCAGCCTTGCCATTTGTACCTGTCTCCTATTTATCTTTTCTTGGATTTCTCTCCCTCATTTCTCTCCTCGTCCCCCCTTTGTCCTGAAGTGAGTAGTTAATCAGTCTGCTAATTGAGTGACAGCTAGTGAGTGCATTGGTCTAATTGTCCAATCAGAAAGCTTGGAACAGACACAGTCACAGCTGATTCATCTCTGCTTCTTACTGCTAAATCCACAAGCTGCAACTGGAGGATGTGCCAGCAAGATTTATTTCTGCTAGAAATACCATAATGACTTCTGAGAAGTCTGGTTAGTTTTCGACACTACATTAGGGGGAAAAAAAAGGGAGATCCTTGTTGAGAGTTCACTATGTTAAGAGATTGTTATAGCCTGAAGTCCTCATTTCATCCATCATCTATATCAACTTATTTCTATTTTGGATCCAAGGGCCACATATACATTAATATTCACACTTACTCACCCCTGTGGGCATTTTAGAGTTGTCAGTCACACTGATATATGTACATGATTTTGGACTGTACCTGGAGAAAACCCATGCAAGCACAGAGAAACATGCAAACTCCACTCAGACAGCTCCCTGCTGGGACTCAAGCCAAGAACCTTCTTGCTGTACGAGCCACAAGTGTGGGTTCGCATCTGATAATAAAACTGAATCTAGGCATAAGAGAGAACATTTAAGAATTGAAGAAAACAGTTTGTTTTTATCCAATTTTAAAACACACAAAAACTTTTAACTTCTTTCAGATCACCCACATTCTCCCTTGTTCTACAGATATCCTGTTGTTCTAACAGGAAACAATAGTCTCTTTTTGTCTTAACCACTATATAGTGTTGTAGTTACTAATTGGCCAAAAGGGAAAATTAAATATGTGCAGAAATATAAATGAAACTGAAGTAAAGAGTCTGAGAGAGATGGTGTGGGAAGGAGACCGGCTGTTCTGTTTTCTCCAGCAGTCCAAACCAGAGACATGTGGCTCCCCAGACAAGCTGTCCAGAGTGGGAGAGCTCGCTGGACTCATTACAGGCAGGGCCAAGACGGGATAGCTTGACAGAACACCATTGGATCATATGAAGTATTGGAACAGTCAGAACAGAATTGTTTTAGTCTCTGTGTCTATGCATGTGTGTGCATGTGTCTGTGTTTGTTTGGAACAGCATGCAGGGACAACTGTCCATCTTCTCTCTCCGTCTGTGCCACCCCTGGCTGACCCCTCCCCCACCCCCCAGTGGGGACACAGAAGCGCACACACACACACACACTCACACACACATACACACACCATCCAGGCCTGGCCAGAAGGATTGCTTAAATGTTTTCAGTTGTCCTGGACAGCTGAGCGATGAAGTGGCCAACCACAGGCTTCCATTGGTTGGACACCTCAGCTAGAAACTGACTCATAGAAATGACTGGACTTGGAACAGCAAGCCAATTATCACGGCCAGTTCAGAATAGTTTTTTTTATACATTTAACTTTTTCCTAATCTATCTTGACAGTCAATCCATCTTTTTCTCCAGCTTATTTTGAAGTGAGGAAGAGTTTTTCTGTTCCAGGTGTTCCAGTCTGCTCAAACCTTTTCAGGAGTTTTCATTTTTGAAATGAACTTTTATATGATATACATCTGCAGAGGATAAATACAAATGATCCCTTTTTATAATTTTACAAGGGAGTTTAGCTCACGTGTTTCTAAAAAAACAAAAAAAATACTCCTGTCGTTTTGTGTTTGACAGTCTTGACAAAAACCTTTTAATAGTTTATTGCAGGCACTTGCATCATGTTTTCATTTACATTTATTTCGCAAACAGTATTTTCTTGAGAACTTGCATGTAAAGAGCACATTTTAAATCAATGTATGGTTAAGTATCTTGCTGAATGAAACTGAAATGTGAGACGCCAGCCTTCTTTACTTTGTCTTTTTTTTTTTTTTGCATGAATTTCTTCCTTCCACTCCCATCTTACTGCACTCTGTTTATAAGTAGCAAATGATCCAAAGAATATGCTTTGTTTCTGAAAGAACAGTGCAAAAGAAATGTGGAAGCAGGAGAGTGGGTGGATTTGTGAAAAAAAAGAGAAAAATATAAACTGAGAGAAAGAGGTGTTATTTGGTATTCCTGATGATGCAACCAATAGTTTTTTTAGCCGCCCCCCAAAACACACACACACACACAGATACGCACACACGTGCACGCTCTTCTCCACCATCACCTAGAGGTACCAGCAGAGTCTGCAGTCGCATGGCTTCTACATCGGAGCAGGTGTTTTTCTGCAATGTGTTAACGAGCACGGCCTGCTGTCATTTCCCATTTTAAGTGGATGTCACAAACGGAGCACACACACGTGTACGGTCTACGTATCGCCCCCTCTCAGGGAATTAGCTGAAACAAGGTGATCAGAACAGTTACTGATGTTTGAATGTGCACGTGCGTGTGTGAGCGTGCACGTTATGAGCACCTCTGCATGTGCGTATATGCTTCACCTTGTATTATTTTTGTCTTCGCAAAGTGGTAAAACTTTGCATGCACATCAGGGTGGGTTAATTGAATGGGTTTGAGAAATGGGAAACACTTTTGTCTTCTGTACATTTTATTTTTGTTGAGGGAAAATGAGAAAATGAAATGTTTACACAGCTCTTGGCTCAGGAAGCTTTCTTTCATTAGCGCTCTGAGTCTCAGTATTACTTCAGCTGTGTACTCTGCAAGTTTGCGCTTGTGTGTACAGCGTCATCACAGTATTTATACTCGCGCTCGAAAAACTGTGTGTGAACCCGCACACGTGCACAGTTTAATCCATGAGTGTTTCCGTGCCATTTCCAGAAAGCGATATCCGGCTCTGCGGTGTGGAAATGTTTGACACTCATGATCCTGTAGCTGGTCCTCTAATAATGCTGTGCCAGTCTGTGTCAGCCAGTTGGGTAATACTCTGTCACCAGCTGCACAGCAGATGTTAATTTCTGTTGCTGACGTCTAAGAAGAGTAATTCTCTGTAATCTCATCTTATCTAATATCACCTCATCTTGTTTTATCTCTTATCTATTCATCCTCTTGCAGTTGACCAGTGGTTTGCGTGTACTTTTGCGTGCTCACCATGCTCATGTGTGTGACTATTTGATAGAAGGGTCATCACCTCAGCACCTGCCCATGTATCAGCCAGATGATGTTTCTGGCATGAATACTTTGAGCGTTGTGCTGGTAAACATGTTTTGTCATTTTTTACATGATAATCCGATCTGAATCTGGCAAGCATTCTGGAAGCTGCAGAGATGTTGTGTGTTTATCTGTTTGTGTTAATACTCAATGTGTGTATGTGTGTGATACCATTTAAACAGATGACAGCTGAGCGACTCTTAAACTATCTAGGGAATAAAATCTGTATTTATAATCATCACCATCGTTATTATTTCTGTTAATACTGCTTTCCATACATTATTATCTTGTGGTAATTATAATGACCTCTGAGACAAATTAATCTAGTTGAACCAAACATCTGAATGAGCATGCTTCGTTTAAACATTTCTCCCTGTTTCTGTATCCATGCTTCTCTCCAGGTGAATACATAAAGAACTGGCGACCGCGTTACTTCCTGCTGAAGACAGACGGCTCTTTCATTGGCTACAAAGAGAAACCTCAGGACGCAGACCTGCCGTACCCCCTCAATAACTTCTCTGTCGCAAGTATGTTACAGTACCAACTAAACATATGCCATCATAACGTCTTGGCACTTAATTCTGATCTCGTAACGTACGTATTTCTACCTGCCTGAAGGATGAGGCTTTTAGATCCTTGATGCTCTAATTTGTAGAATGTCTTTGTTTCACTGGTTGGTTGTAATTTATCGTAAGCCCAGATTTTGTTGTCTTTGCTGAGGAAATGCAGACAAAATGCAATATGAGAAGACTAGTGGCCAGGTGCCATCATTTTCTTCTACTATTTGTACCCACGCATGCTGTCTACCTCTCTGTACGCTGGTAATTAACAATAATACTTTACATCGTCTTCAATTAACCCTTGTAGGGAACACTTTAGTTCACAAGAGAGTCTCTACAAGTGGAAGGTAGTCAGTGTTTGGCTCTAATATACTTTAGCAGTTAAAAAAAAGTTCTTTTAATTACATTATATGGAAGCAAAGCAAAACAGTGCAACTGTTATTGCTGTCAGTGTTTGTCAGTCTTCAGAGCATTTGTGCGCTTTGCAGAATTAACAACAATTAGGCATTTCTAATTAACCAATCACCATTGTTTCATCTGTTGGCTCCTGATCAGCAAACTCCAAAACATTGTTGACATGTTTAATTAACAAAATATTCAGTTTTACCCACACATGCTGTTTATCTCGAAAAAGAGACCCTGTGTAACATTTATAAATAAAAAGTGATAGTAATAATAGTATTAATTTGTCCATGAAATTGCAGCTGCTTTCTAGTTGTTTTTAGATCAACAACAACAAAATAAAACTGGAGTCACTGGCAGACAGCATCCTGTGATCTTAATATGAGACCAAATTGATTCCTTGTAAAATTACAGGCTGAAGTGACAGTTCGTATATGATATATATATATTTTGTTTTTTTCAGTTTGACATTACTTGTTAATACTTAATATTAACAGCAGTAAGACCATTCAAGTCACTACACCAGATAGTATCTTTGCTGTTTGCTAATGAGTCCCCTGATTAAATGATTCAATGTTTTCATAATTGAGGTAAATCAGCTTTTCTATTTCTCTTTTCTATTCCCTCAAGACTCCATTGCAAAAAATCTTCTTGATGAGCAGCAGCAGAATTATACCACTCACAGCATCAATTTTACATTTGTCAGTTTCTTTCAAGTTGTATAAAGTAAAATTCAGCAAGAGTGAAATATAACACAGAGCAAGCGAACAAATATCTTTACACAAACATCAGTTTCATTAGTGTGACAAAATGAAATCACAGACCAAAAATTGTTTTAATGTAATTATTTTGATATAAAATAAATAATGGCTTGATGTTAACATCTAAATGCAGCCCAACAACTGCAATTATCTATCTACTTCCATCTTGTTATTTGTAAGTATCTTATGTATTTGCAGCGTGTCATTTAGCATCCATCTCATGATGCATAAATGGGTGCAGGGTTTAATGGTGGTTTATCGTCTTTCATGGTTATGCATTACTGTTTTCAGAAGATAATACGACGCTAATGCTACTTCAGACATGTATTCACGCTAAGCATTTTAAAATGGCACAGGTTCTTAGATTTGGAAACGCTAATAATCACTGATGTCAAGTGAGTCCAAATAAAACTGAGTAGATATAGTGAGTTAAAATTGCATGGCTGTGGAAAAGCGCTGGTGTGAAATATCTGCAGAGCAGCACAACAAGGACCAGAGATAAAGTTGGACGGGCAGAGGAAAGTACAAGAGAATGGGTGCAAGATGAGTGCCAAAAGAGAAAACATGATGGATGGTAGAATACAAGCTGATACCTCTGAGAAAATGATAAAAAATGGTTCAACAAAGGATGAAGGAGGGGAGAGTAGCACAGGAGTCCGGAAGGGAGGACAAGTATGGGGAATGAGGGATGGGAGTTGATCTGAGGGGGCAGAGGAAAGGAAAATTGGAGGTATGGGGAGGAGAGAGGAAGGAGAGAGGGGGCAGAGATGGAAGGTTGATTAGGGTGGGAAGACGGATGGAACAACTGGAGGGTGAGGCTTTTGTGAATGAGGTTTGCTGGAGAGGAGATGAGCATGAGAGAGGAGAAGAGAGGACCAGCACTGAACAGACAGGGAGGAGGAGACGAAGACAGGATTGGAGGAAAGAGGAAAAGAGTTTGTGAGGAGGACAAGCCAGGCCATACATCCGGCCCCGGCTGCTTGGCACAGCGCTGGCACTGCCACATCTGTTGCTCAAAGCTGGGAGGCCAGGTGGTGCATGTGTTCGGTGTGTACGTGTGAGTGTATGTTTATTTGTGTGTGCGTACAGCAGAAGTGGTCAGATGGAACAGAGATAGTACAGGCCTGTTCCCTGCAGAGGGACTCATACATACAAGCTTGACACACACTCACACACACCCACATACACCCGCTAAACTGCTACACAAATTTCGCATTGCCTGCTGTGGTAAACAACCCAATTTCAGCTAACATTCAAAGTTCACTTTCACGTGAGGTTGTTTGTGTGCGTGTGTCCATGTGTGGGCGTGAGTGTTTTTTGGCATCAACAATAGCATGACCTTGTTTTCTGGCAGCACAACAGGCCATGTTCACGAGTTAGGTACTAACTGCTTTATACAGTATATGTGTGTGTGTGTGTGTGCATGATTTTAAACTGTAGCACTGCCTTGTGTACAACCCGAGTAGTTTTACCACTAACCTTCCTGTCTATATTTAGGCTAAAGCATAGCCTGCTATTATTCAGCCCAAATAACGTGGTGTGCTATGCCACAGTTAATCAAAAAGTGGAGGACGGGACAGGAAGGAAGGATGGAAGGCGAGAGGAATTAGAGATAAGGCCAGGAGAGAAGATGAGTGGAGAGTGACGGGAGGCAAAAGAAGGACAAAGGGAAGACGAGAACAGGAAAGAGAAATTTATCCCACATAAGACAAGGCGGGTAGATGTGAGGACGGAAGATGTATCATAATGCTATACTTGTGGTACTCCATAACCAGAGACTACTGAGGGACAATGAAGATGCATTTCTTCCAACAGAGAGCTCACAGCCCCATCTGGCTATGTGTGCCTGTGTTTCTGCATTTGTGTACTGTATTATGCATTTGTGTAATAATGGCCTACTGTGCTGCCCGTTTTCATAGGAATGTGTCTCTTCAGTTAGTCGCCAGATGCATGTGTGATGCAACCTATAATATCCCTTGGCAGAAGAAAGCAGTATTTTTTGTGAGTCATCAGTTATTGAAGTCATTGCCTATTTTTAAACCAACAAAATGAAAATACAAGGTGCATTTCTCCATCATGATAATATTAAAGGGCAGCTTATTTCACTCCTAATTTTCTTTAGTTTGCTATTAAAGAGAATTCCAGAATTAAGAACAAAAACCTGTAGTTTCTGCTTTAACTTTGTTATGGAAAACACTTAGATCACATCATACCTGGAAAAGCAGAAGTTATAATAGTGTAAGTGTAAATTGTGAAACTGAAGCAGCAAAATTATTATGTAGATATCTGTTTTCCATGTCTTGTCTCATTAAAATATTGTATTTCAAGTAGTTGATATTGAAGTTTTCTGTCATTTCTGAATACCACTGAGAGCACGTTTTATTATGTTGTAATGCAAATTAATTAGAAGCAAAAGAAAAGCATAATAAACAGACTGACCCCTCACACGCTTGTAAGCCAACTGCTCATGATCTTAAGAAAAATAATTTTACTGTAGAAAGAGTTGTCAGTGGCATTTCCTCCTTACTGTAGTAAGTGTTCAGAATAGATGTGACTGAATAAACTAAAGGCATGAACATAAACCTTGTTATTTTTTTCCTAACTTGTGATGTTACATGCAGAATCATTGCTGTAATTCCTCAGTGACACACCATAGTCCCTCTGCCTGCCTCTTTCAGAATGTCAGCTGATGAAAACCGAGAGGCCAAAGCCGAACACCTTCATCATACGCTGCCTCCAGTGGACAACCGTCATTGAGAGGACCTTCCATGTGGACTCACCTGATGAGAGGTACGTTTCCTTAAAGGTTCAGTGTGCAGGATTTACTGCCATCTAGTGGAAGATTGAAAGCAGTTGAATACTCACCCCCCCTCCACCCCTCACCCTACCCCACCTTTCACTTCAGGTCTGCTGGAGAGCCGGTGTAGGTTTGGCCCTTTAAAACTACTGTAGCTACAACATTTCAAACTGTGAACAGGCCCCATACCATCTGTACATAGAATTTACTTGTGATTAAATAAAAACAAAGCAGTAGTTAGGCATGTTTAGTGTATGCTGCAGCTCTGTAAATAGATCACCCTAAATGCAACACATAAGAATTTATAACCTTAATAAAATCTTAAAATTCCATCTTTCCACCAGGGTTTGAGCAATAATAACAACAATATATATATTTACATATATATATCTATATGTATAGTCTGTACTTTAGCATTGACTGTTTTATTTTGTTTCTCAGGACAGATGATAAAATATAGTGTTTTCTCAGAATCTACCAGGTAAAATGACAGAATGTCTTTTGTTTGTCAGCACTTAAGGAAAGTTTTGAATTTGAGGAGTTTCATATCAGTGCTTTACAGACCAATATAAAGTATTATACAAGCAAAATTTGCCTAAATTGCTAGGTTTAAAATTTCCACTTCATGGGGCTAAATGCTGGTCAAATATTATTGTTTATGTTTCATTGCAAGTGAAATCAGGAGCAGAGATAAGTATAGAAAGGGCTGTACTGTACTGGAGAGATGTTGTGTTTTTTGGTGTCTGTGAGAGAGATGGAGTGGAAAAGAGACCTTTCAAGTAGTGTTGGCATAAATTCTCCAGCTGCTCAGTTCCTTTCTGAGGAGCTGAGGTGTTTATCTCCAGAAAATGAACAGCTTTGCCCAGAAGACCACAGATGCTTCTGTGCATCCTTTGAGGTTGTGAGTATGTTTGTGTGTGTGGGTTGCAGCTGTGAGTGCAACTTTATCTATGTTATATAGTGCCTGTGCATTAGTTTTACCTCAATATTTCAGAGTTAAAATGGGCCTCATAACTTTCTTTTGATAATTTGTGAAGTGTGTTCAGTGTGCAGTTTGGATGACCATGAGCTTCAGAAGTTTCTTTGTTTTGCTGCAGAAGTGTGCGCACACACACATGTGCATTATTGAAGTTTAAAAAGTCAAAGTGTGCTGGGAAGAAGTGTGCGCAACAACTGGGTGTGGGTTTCTGTATGTGTTGCGTGTTACAGTATCCGTTGTACTGTACCACTGCTGGCAGATCTCCAGCTACCACAGCCCCAGCCGTGTGCAGAGGGTGGCACGTGTTGGCATGGTGCCGACTGTAGGCAGGCCCATTATCTCTCATTAGCAAAAGGAGAAAAAAAAAGAGGGAAAAAAAAACTCATTATACAAAAAAACTCTAACCGAGAAAGAGCATTTATCTGCTGCCTGACCTTGAGAGCGTTCCCATTGCTTTTTATGTTACTATGCACAAACACACACGCATGGGTGCCACAAATGAAATGCTCTCTTTTGTAGATGGAGTATAACTTGAGTTTGCCCTTGTTTTGTAGAGTGTAGGATACACTTGGAAGTCTTTGCAGAAGAAAGGGATTCAGATCTTAAAAACACCCTGCTCTGTTTAAGTTGAAGTGATTGTTCTTCCAGATCCCTCAAGGAAACATATGGATGTTTAACTGAAAAACCGAACTACATGCACAGAGGTGATTGTTTATGAGTTTAACAGGTTTCATTATCATGTTCTGCTCAGCTTATAGTCAGGGTGATGGTATGT
This sequence comes from Arrhamphus sclerolepis, assembly GCA_037176975.1. Taxonomy (NCBI): domain Eukaryota; kingdom Metazoa; phylum Chordata; class Actinopteri; order Beloniformes; family Hemiramphidae; genus Arrhamphus; species Arrhamphus sclerolepis. Next base: position 6,751,394 of record JBAMYA010000007.1, on the reverse strand, counting down.
AAACATTGAAAATCTACATGTGACACAGAAGCAACACTGAGAGAAGAGAAACATTTTCTTCTTTTTGTCCAAATGAAAATCATTTTTTCTCTCTTCTCTTCTCTTCTCTTCTCTTCTCTTCTCTTCTCTTCTCTTCTCTTCTCTTCTCTTCTCTTCTCTTCTCTT
>JBAMYA010000007.1:6689061-6741283 GCA_037176975.1 Arrhamphus sclerolepis | reverse complement strand
TGTACATGTGCCATCTCATGTAGTTTTGTTTTTTTTAATTCTGTTTGAAACAGGCTTCTGTCCGTGTTTTTGAATGTTTGTGTTCTTGACTCTACTGGTCCATTAACAGTGAGCGAGATGTTATTATTATGGTGAGATGTTCAACATATGCCGTTCTGGCTGCTCTCCAGCGCTGTCTGTCTGTCTGTCTGCCTCTCTCTCTGTCAGTCATTCAGGCAAAACAGGCATGCATGTACACTCATCATGTTAATAAGCTTATTATGTTAATGAGGAGCACCTGAACTACCTCTCTTCATACATCTGCCTACCTTTTTCTCCCCCTCTTCTTCTCTCCTCGAGCGAACGGGCAGGAGTGAGGATGAAGGAGAAGGAGCGAGTGAAGGGAGAGATGATTAGAGGACGTAGGAAGAGAGCCCAGATACAGAACTTTGATATGAAAGTGACATACTAAACAGCACACCTTTCCTCCATGGGTGCACACACACACACACACACACACACACACACACACACACACAGAATAGCAGCTTACAGTTGAGTACCTGCACTACGCAGCTTTGAGGCTGAACTGGCCCTGACTTGGGTTGCGGAGTGTTTCTGCCTTTTCCATCTACCAACATTCCTGTCTGTCCTTGCCAGGAGGGGATCAGTGTGCCAGGGAGAACTGGCAGCAGCCAGCGGGGGGGCATCTGGTGGGCAACACCAACACACTGATTCCCTTACTGTTACAGCAGCCTCTGAAGACCTGCCATCCCACGATGTTCGCCTCTGTATACTGTTCACACTTTAGCTTTTGTTAGTTCAGCAGCCACTTCTGTTTCTCCAAAAAGTTTTATTTATCCCTGTAGCAAAACAACATATTGACTGTCCTTTCCTTGTTCATCTGTTTGTTTACTTCCCTTGGGCAATCAGTATTGTCCAATAAAATAAATGCACAAATGCAGAAATATAACAGATGTCCAATAAAATACACGGACCATTTAAGACACTGTGCATTTTTCTGTCTTATGCTACTCAGGTCCTGGAGGATAACGACTACGGTCGGGCGGTGGACTGGTGGGGTTTGGGCGTTGTGACGTATGAGATGATGTGCGGCCGACTACCGTTCTACAACCAGGACCATGAGAAGCTTTTTGAGCTCATCCTCATGGAGGACATCAAGTTCCCACGCACTCTGTCGGCGGATGCTAAGTCACTATTGTCCGGCCTGCTCATCAAAGACCCCAACAAAAGGTCTGTGTGTCCATATTTAGCGCTGTTGGAATTTTTCCATTTGGAACCTGAAGTTTGAAGGGTTTGGTTTTGTGAAACTGAACATGACTAGCAATGGCTGGATTTAAGAACTGAAGAAACTCTGCAGGCCCTGGTAGTAAGATCTAAGTGGAGACTTTCAGCTTAACATTTCATGGATTTCCAAAATGTCGACTTCCAGGGAGATGCAGACTGGGTCCTGTCTATTTGTATGACACACCCAGATGTGTGTATGGGATGCTTATTGCAGATATATTTACAGCAGCGGCTTCAGTAACACATACACAAATAGATGGAGACTTTGACACAATATTTTGGGTGTCAAATCCCAAACTCCCCTCCCTCTTCCAACCTGAGCAAAGGTGAGTGAACACCACTTTATAGCTATTTTGAGTCCCCTCCCAGTGCCCATGTGACCTAAACTCCACGTGTCACCATGGCAACACACAAGCAATTGACATGATGACAGGTTATGAGTTGGTTTTTGACCACCGTTTGACTGGAGGTACCAATATGATGTCCAACAAGATCGCAACGCGAGGGGACAGAGGTCACGGATAGAAAAAGCACATCAACAGCTTGGTAGGTTCTTAAAAACAAAGAGAGAAAGCAATGGTGAGCTCAACTACATTAAAAGGTCTAGAGGTCCACAGAAGACTGCTGAAGTGGATGATGACACATTCATCAATGTAAAAACAGGATTTATGTTCAATAATGCTGATTATAATGAAGCTGAAAGTCTAAACTTTGATTACATCTTGTTTAGTTTATTATATTGGGGTCTTATTTTATTTGTTTCTGCTGAACTTGTCAAAGCTCTGCTAATCTCAGATTTGCTCCTGTCTTCTCTCTCAACCAGGCTTGGGGGAGGACCAGATGACGCTAAAGAAATAATGAGACACAGTTTCTTCTCCGGTATTGACTGGCAGGATGTTTACGATAAAAAGGTACGTGATTGGAAAACCGTATGTTAGCGCGTGGTGCCATTTCTTGAGGCATAGCGGGATTTAAAGAAAAAAAAAAACTTCCTCGGGCATTTAATTTCCTGTGTTTTAAATGTGCATTTGAAGGGTTAGAATTCAGCAGATGTTGTCATGTAACACATGTAGACATGCAAAAATGAGGGCAGACAGGCAGATTTATAAAGCACAGGGCAACGTGAAGAAGGTGTGACTTTGTATCCTGGGAATCTGTCAGTCTGTGCATGTGTTCGCTCAAATAATATCACCAACTGAGAGTCATGTCCTGTGTGGCAACACTTAAAGCATCTTACACAGGTGTTGAGTTTTCTCATTACACTTTGCCCTGTTCGTACCACCCTGAATCACTTACACCTTCTTCTGTTCTTTCCTTTCTTTTTCTTTCCTCTGTACTGTCTATATACATATTGTAAAGCTAACATGGACAACCATCTCTGACTGACTCAGAGCAAATCAAATTTAGATGATTGAATGCTACTTTGTTGATGGGAATTAAAACTGATACCTGTAAGTAAAGATGAAGACCTGAGACAGCCCCTTTTTTTTTTCTTGGAGGGGGGGCAGACTTTCAGTCTCAGGTTGTTTTGTGACTTTGAATGTCCTTTAAGCAGCTGCTCCAGCGGCAGCCATTGTTCCTGCTGCACACGCCCAGTCTGATCTCTCCACTTCTGTATCGCAGCTTGTCCCTCCCTTCAAGCCCCAGGTGACGTCAGAGACAGATACCAGGTACTTCGATGAGGAGTTCACAGCTCAGACCATCACAATCACTCCACCAGAGAAATGTGAGTTTTTGTTTCTTTTTGTTTTTCTCTTTTTTTTTTAAAAATTAAAAGTAACATACAGCAGCTGCAGATATTCTCCTTGGAAGAAAAGATAAAAGCCTACTTCAGACTTAGACTCCCCACATGTGTCCTGGGTCGTGCCTGATGCATAACAGAGCTGACTAAAATGTTTGGGTTTTTTTTAATTCAGCAACTGTTAATGAATTCAACTCGGTGAATTTATGCGATTTTACACACGTCAGTCTATTGATTTCCAGTTTTTGGCCCCCTGATGGTTTGACTGTGGGACACAACCTACAAGTTTTTCATTTACAAGAAGTAAAAGTCAGAAGTGCTTTTGTCTGTTTGGTTGTCAAGTGTATTTGTCCTCCAGCCACATGCAACACTTTACAGACTTTTAAGATAAAGCTGTAGCTTTCAAAACGTTCAGCACTGAATAATTCATGAGAGGAAGTGATGTTTCTCTCAACTAATTTGAGGTTCCACTTGTGTTACAGGTCACACATCACTTAGTTTGTTGCAGATTGGCACGTCAAATTCTTTTGTTCATTGGATCATGTTTGGTTCATTTCCAGCAATCTGTAGCAAACAAAACATTTATGTATTTCTAATTTTGTTTTCTCCCATTTTTCTTTTAAATTATTTACCTATGAATCAACTTTTTTTGTCTTCGTAGTCGATGAGGATGGGATGGACTGTCTAGACAACGAGAGACGGCCGCACTTCCCGCAGTTCTCGTACTCTGCCAGTGGCCGCGAATGAACTGTCCGCCAGAGTGATGTCATTGCCGCTGGTCTCTGAGGTCATCAGTGTGGGACAAAATGAACCCACAGCTTTGGACTGACCCAGAACAGCCCAAACTTGAGGGATCTCGCTCTTCTCCTTCATTCCTTCTCTCTTCTTCACCTCTCCAGTCCTCTTCTTTATTTATTTATTTATTTATCTTTTTTTGTGTGTGTGTGTGAATCCCCCTTCATAGAAAAGGACAAAAAAAACAAACAAATTTACTAAATTATTGTCTAATCCTGCACTGCGGCCCCAGGTAATCCAGACTGTGATGTGATCATTTATTTTGTAATGACCCTTTAAGGACAGGAGCTTCATCAGTGCTCTGCTGTGTTTTAACATGCGACTGGTCCAGCCAACCTCTAAAAACACATCTTAAGAAGTGAAGATAGTGACTGAAGCATTCTAAGGAGGTGTTTCCATTGTTTTGTGTCTGCGTGACAGAGACGCAGTATTTTAAGTCGTTCAAACCCAAACTGCCGTTACGGTTGTATCTCAGGCTTTTGCAAACACAGAATCAGAGACTCTCGTGTCTGGCTTCATGTCTTCAGTTCAGTGATTCTGGGATTGACTGAGTCCTACACACCTCATGTTGTCAAGCAGGATTTGACTCAGGTGTTGCTCAATGCAAAGTCATTGTTGTTGCTGCTATTTCAAGTACTACTACAACTACAGGTACTATCGCTCCTACTATTGCTCTTCTACTGCTACTACTTAAATCTGGTGCTACAGTTCTCGTAAATGCTGCTTATCATTACCTGGACGCCAGCAAAACACCAACCACCTATAAAACATCTAAGCTTGTACAGCCACAGAACAGCTGCTACCCAGCTGTACAGCTCTTACACGTCAAATCTGAAGTTCAATCAATGATAGCAAATCATGTGTGTGTGTGAGAGAGAGTGTGTATTCAGAGCCCGTTTGGGGTTTGTCTCCAGAACGCACTTTAAAACACAGCAGGTCGAGACAGACGAGGCTCCGAAACAAATGATTTTTCACTACATTTCCCATGGTGCAGTGCAGGATGGTTGATGTCCGTTAGAGCAGAGGTGAAAAGGAGAGGAAACAAGCTCATTTGAATGTTCCCCCCCAAGTGTTTTTTAAAAAAATATTATTATTATTAATTTATTTTATTTTAACTGTTCTCTGTCCCCAAAAAAAAGGGCAAACGAAACCGAAAAAGGTACTATTTTAAACCACGGAGAGCTTTACTGTGACACAGCGTTACCATGGCTTTGGGTTGTACCTCTGTCTGGAGAAACGAGAAACTGCAGCAGCGATAGAGTCAGTTAAGAGAGACACAGGATGAAATGTTTATACTGTTTTAATTTATGACATATTGATGAGTAGCAATGTAACAGCTGATCTGTTTCCTGCAAGTTTCTATGAAGGATTTTTTTTTTTTAAAGAAAGCAAGATGGTACAAATTAACAGTTATGGGTTTACAAGAATCAGCAATGGCTATAATATATGTTCTATTTATTGTTCTACTCATTGGTTTTATATTTAACTTTTTCTATTGTTATTACATTATTCTAGAAAAGAAATATATTGTTATTTTTAGGGCTTAGAGGAAGAAAATTTGCACCTCAAGAAACAAAAATGGCTGAAGAATGTAGGAGGTATAAAGCAGATAGCCTTCCTGCTGCGTTGTTTGTTTTCTTTTATGTTTCGTGTTGTTTTGTGACCAAAATGTGACGGCCGGAAGATGACGGGACACACCAGAAACAGCAAAGACACGCGTCTTTTGTTTGTTCGCACAGGTGTTAAATGTTCTGGCTCGCCTCACCTGGACGGTTATTAACACAAACGTCGCTTGTGCTTAAATGTTACCACAGGTCTGCGTACGTTAACGGAGGCAGAGTTAGGAGAGAAGGATGAAGCGGAAGTTGAGCAGAAAGAAAACGAATGAAGCACAAAAGTCTGAATGTAAAGGAAGGAGGAGATGAGCGCTGAAGTGTAAGTGCTGCTGTTTGACGAGAGCGTGTGGAGGAGGGAGGCGGAAGTTGGTCAGGTCAGTTAAAAGAGGACGATCAGAGCGGTCGCCAAGACATCCGTGCAGTCTGCTGTCTCCAGTGTGTGCTGTCGTTTCTCCGGTCTGGACTTTGTGTGTTTGCAGTCGTTGCATCGTCATGTCTTCCAGTACGACCAACAAGATCTTGGAAAAAAAAAAAAATCCCCTCAGTCTCAGTTTTTCAAACGCCGGGTAAGCCTTACGGTTTAGCTCAGATTATGACATCCAGCACTTAAGAGTAATAGAAGAAAAAAAAATTATATAAGGAAAAAGAAGAGAAACTTAATCTCAAAAAACATGTTGCCAGGGAGGAAACCATCACGTTTGGTGTCTGGCGGACAGATTAAAGAGCGTAAGAGGGGATGTGCTCTTATTAGGCGTTTGTACTCCACTATATTTATTTGAATGTGTGTATTATCATTATTGATGAATAACTTGAATTTATTTTCTATTTAATTTATTTGTGGTCTCTTTTTTCTTTTTTTTTGTACTGGCATTTAGCAGTATGGGGGATGTAGTTGTGTTCACTTTGTTAAAAAAAAGTGTCTCTTTTTCTTTTTTTTTTTCTTCTTCCTTTGCAGATATCTTACACAACATTTTGCCTGTTTTTTCCGCTGCTCTTGAGTCCATATGCTTTACCGTTGCACAACCATTAAACTGCTAATAACTAGAAAAAAGCGCTTTATGGCAGAAAGGATAAAAGAATGGCGCTTGCATGCATGCTGTAGTCCACCTCTGTCCGCATCACCAGTCCTGAATCAAAGTGGCACTCAGAACTCTTATGAAAAATACTTCTCTGATCAGTCGAGCCTATCTGGCACCACCGGAGCAGCTGAACAGTTCAAAATTTGTCCAGAACCCACCCTTTTGGCACCCTCAACAGGCGCTCCAAAGTATTTGGAAGGACTTCAGCTTTGATTTGACCCAGGTCTGAGAGCGACTGAGGAGTTCTAACTGTATGTGCACGCTTAACGCCAAAAATCATTAGAAACCAGAGTTCATAAAATACCGCTTTGTAGCTTTGAGCACAGCACTTTCACTCCCATCACTTTTGATATGGTTCAGAGGAATCTGATTCAGACCTGCTTTAAAGGAAGATTTTTAGCTTTTTTTATGTTTTTTAAGAAAATCCAGATTTTTAATTCCTGTTCACACACGACCGCTGACTTTGATGTTGCTCTGATGTCCAGAGTTGGCAAAAACCCGAATGAAGTGTCCTGCGTGCAGCAAAGAGTCAGAGCAGTCGCTGCTGAGTGGGCTGTGAACAGGGCTCAGTGGGAAGGTTTGGCAAACTGGTTAGTGTTTTATAAAAGTAAAATAATACCTGATCTTTGCACTAATCTCTCTGGTTTGAAAGGTTTCCCTCCGGTGAGCCTCGAACTTTCTCTGTTCAGTCGTGTCACGGTCTGATTCAGACGGAGGTCAGAATGTTTTCCTCCAAATGTTGAGAGTAGGGAAGATGAACCTTAGTAATTCTCTTTCAGTGTGTGCTTTTCCCTCAACATGTGTCACATGTCGGCCGTCTCACTTGTTCCTAAACTGGATGCAGAAGTGAAGCTTCAGCCTGAGTGAATTTCTGCTTTTCTGGTGCCCTCAATCATCTTCATGATCATTGTCATCATCTGGGACTGAGTGAAATCTCTGACGCTGTGACAGCGTTCACTCTTAAAGCTGCTGCTGTTTGTACTGTACATCCATCACACAAAAGATCTGACTCCTGGAGTGTTTTTAGAACATTTTGTGAAGATCTCAGCTGCTCTGAATTGATCTCGTCTATTCTCAATGAACCAATGACATCAGCCAAAAAGAAAATCGCAAAACTATGCTCTGCCTGCCGTTCAATGTAGATCAGTAAAAAAAAAAAAAACTCATGTTTGGAAGGATTTTTTTTTTTTTTTTTTTTTTTAAGAAAAAAAATATTGGACGTCATGTCTACAACAGGCTTCATTCCCTCTCTTCTCTGGTACTGCTCTATCATCTTGATTATTACAGTAACAAGCAAGCATGAGAAGCATTTATTGATGAACAGCAAACAAAAAACAAAACAAACAGCAAACGTATAAATATTGAAGAGTTTAACTGAGTTTTAACGTCATCATGTCCATTGTACTGTAGCTCTACAGTAGTGAGAGACATCTCTGGGCAGCGCACCAGCTGTTGCCAGATTGGGCCACGTTTCACTGAAGCATCGTCACTCTGAAGTCAGCTCTGCGCTCTGTACGCGTCAGTGGAGCAGAGACGAAACTGACTCTGAGACGGCGTCAGGAAACTCAGTGGATCGTGAAAGATTCACAGAAAAAGATCAGATCAAGTAGCCTTTTTTTTTGTCCTTCATGCTGTCAGGATGCAGTGCTGCTGGCCAGTGAGGCAGCGAGGATGTGAAAACAACTATTCAACATGAAGCTGTTTTCCTTTTTTTTTTCTACACTGTACATCCTTAGTATTTTTACACAAAATGTATATGATAGGGATGCACATTATTTTCCTTCTTACAGACAGCTTCAATAAAGCACTATGTCAATCTGCTGCGACGTGTTGGTTTTTGTTCTAACCTGTACTGTTTCTGATCGAACTTTCACGAGAAACTAAAGAGATTTCAAACTACGACTTCACGTTTTCATGTGAACACATGACGAGAAACACTAGATGGTTTTGACACTGCTACCGATGATCCCCCTAAGATAAGAGTCATCCAGTAGGAGGGGTGGGCAAAAAGTCATGAAAGAAAGTATTTTATTAATTAAGAAGCACCTCAGTCAAAGTTATATTTAACAAAAAATATAAAAATGCAAGTGGACATTTCTGAAACAGTATGTTCAAACATCCAGATCCAGCGGAGAAGACGAGCAGACTCATGTGCGCAGAGCATCAATCCGCCTCATGTTTGGTAGCTTGAAAGACAAAACACAATGTCATGGTCTTACACAAGTCTGAATATGATGTTCAACAGAATGAAAATACATTTAAGAAGAAAGAAAAAAAAAAAAGGGGACACATTTCCAATGTGATTGTGAACAGTGAGTCACAAACTCCTGTTTGTACCTCCACACGTAGGTTCTGCATCTCCTCGTGCAGCGCGTTTCTCTCCTGCATCAGCTTGTTCTGTTTGGCCAGCAGCTCACACACCTGCTGGGCGCTGCTCTGACAGTGATGGTCCAACTGCTGCAGCCTGAAAGCAAAAAAAAATAAAAGATAACGACTGAAAGGATCACACAAAACTAGAAACTTCTTTCAGCTTCTGCCTTTAGAGGTCACTGATTTGGGTTTTTTATGTCTGAAGCTGTTCCTGACGCAACGCTAGCTTATGCCTGGGTTCCTTGTCTAATGTAAAACGAAATGCTGCATATGCTGAAAAAAAGAAGGCCGGGAACGTCCTAAGCCACCAGTCCATCTCTGGAGCATGCACATTTACTCCCACATCACAAATCAACCTAATATGCATCCTGTGTTTGTTTTTGTTTTGGACTTTGGAAGGTGGCAGAGCAAACCTACGCAGACACAAGGAAACTGCCAACTCTTAACAGAAAAATTGCAGCTGCCAATTTAAAGCAGAGAATTTCTTGGTGCACCACGCAGCTCTTATCCGTAAGTTCTCAGAAGAAAACATCTGCAAACTCTACAAAATGCAACTTCAGGAGCTCACAAAGGAAGCATCTAAACACTTACAGGCATATATTCCAAACAGACTTAAACATTCACTACGGTTGACCACAGGAGCAAGGTGAGAACCTTCAAAACGTACAACCTCAATGAATGACCGTTTCTGCTTCTGAAATGTTCTTTAAAGCAACAAACTCAGGAGAGCGAGCACTTTCTTGCCTTTCAGAGGTTTATTGTGTTTTCAATTAAATATTACTTTGAAACGTTTTCTATTCTCTGTGTCTGATAGAAAATATCTGTACCTGCTGGTCTGCACATGACTGTTTGCTAAACCCCACCAGTTACTTTACTGGAGATCATCAAACTTTCATTCTGTGTTTTGTAAAAGAGAAAAAAAAAAGAAGTGTGGTGAGAAAGTTGTCGGAATGTGTGAGTACGCAGTTTTAATCATCATCAAACATCCCAATTAGCGTGTCTGCTCCGACGCAGCCGCTCCCGCAGACAATGAACTCTTTCACCACACGAGGGGATTATGAGAGTGTGGCTTCCAGCTGGGGTTTCGGGGTGAGGCTGGGAGAACAGTGTGTGAGTGTGTGTGTTTCAGGGTGCAGGAGTAATGTCTGTAAAATATTTTCCCACCAGCAGCATTTCTCATCCATTCAGCCAGTTGTCCCGTTGTTCTTCAAATACAGCGGTGAACTCACACACACACACACTTCCTGACACTGAGGGGGAAACCCTCACACTGGGATCTGCATTTGCTTATTCATCCAGCCATATTTCTGCTCTTCACACCGAACAGAGGCTCATTATTTACAATGGAGTGAACTTTACTCTAATTTTGCAGTTCTGCCGTGAAACATTTCAGCTCTACCTGTTGTAGCTTTTACTTACATTTTTACATCTGTGTGACAAACAGCTACAACTAACTCCTCAGGTTGAAACAGTACATGACTAAAGATTAAAAGGCCAGTTCCCGGCTCGTTATGATGGCAACACTGCTGGGCTTTAACGGTACGACGACTTCCCGGGTCATAATTTCACATTGTGGTAGAAGAAAATTTACGTTTGGAAAAGAAAGAGGGGAAAAAGGGGAGGGGGGAAGGAAGCTGTGAGATGAGGAGAAAACAAAGACAGCATTGTTCTTCCTGCCCCGTCTTTTCGCTGATCTTCAGAATTTGGGACGTGAATCTAAAAAAGCCTTGCCTCTATCATATAAGGTAAAAAAATAAAATAAAAAAATAAAAACCCACAACTCTGCACAAAGAGGGAGCATCTTTCACTTTATCACTGTTTCAACAGGTTTAGCAGGCGACCCGGAGGATGGGTGGAACGGAGGGGAGGAAGACAGAGGAGGAGGAGGGTGAGGAGGGCTGTGGCTCAGGGCAGAGAGACAGATAGGGGTAGCTGGGAGGGGGAAGACAGATGCCCCTGCCCTGCTGGTCATGTTGGCAGTAGCATGGCTGCCTGCATGTAACAGACGGGTGAGGCGAACATCCCAACTCTGCAACACAATCTGCTCTCTCCCCCCAAACTGTCCTCCCTCTGCCCTGCACCGCCTCATTTTTCACCACAGGGTTTAATCCATCCCCGTTTCTTCGCTAGGACCCCTCCTCCCCCATCGTCTCCAACATCTTCGCAGCGTTCACTTTCAGCACCATCAGTCCTCCCTCAAAAACACTCAGCTACAACCTGCTCGTCTCCTCCATCCCCCCCCACCACACCCCCGCGGGCCCACAGGGCGGTTTATCTCAGACCTGGAGGCTCAGTCCAGTCCTGGAGGCTGAGGGCGAATGCTCCCCTCACCGCCTGGTGTTCCTGCAGCCGGCTGCCAAACTATCCGGACCAGCCAACCCCTCACGTCCTGCTCCCGCTCTGCCTCTCCCTCCTACACATCACGACACTGTGGAGGCGCAACAACACGACCGCGCACAAGCACAGAAGGAGATGAGCGGCGGGTAGTGAAGGCACAAGATGCAACCCCGATATTCCACTCAGCTGCAAGAAACATCAGCCAGTCGAACGCACACACACACTGGAGCAGCTAAAGGTCAGAAACGGAGCCTGGTGTTCTGACGCTGTAAATGTTTGATGAGGGAAGTGTTGAGAATGTGTCTACCGAAGGTCTTTAGCTCCCCCTCACCAAACTAATCCTGAGTCACACTGAGAAAATGTCAATCCTAATCCAATCACAGCCTCTGATACTGATTCACAGAGATGCATCAAACATCAAACAATCACAGACGAAATACAGCCGCCTCTCAAAGACAATCTACACTGAGCTTGTAGCACAGGAGACGCCTGACCAGCTTACACCAGGATGCCAGCTAGATGAGATGAACGTGAAGCTGCAAACAACAAAGTCTGGCGTCTCTGAGAAATCGTAGCGTTTTCATGTTTCGATTTCACACTCACATGATGAACAGCATTTTGTTTTTGGGGCCTCAGTTTCGTTTAACCTGTTAAAAATAAACTGTGTTTCCGTAAAAATGTCCAAAAGACACTTGTAATGAGGTAACAGCTGTATAAAGCTGCGTAAAATTCAAACAGACGTCCACGCACTTGTTACTGACATGACAGCAGACGAGCTGAAACAAGCAGCCAGTAAACGAGTGGTTCAGGTCAGGGCCTGGGACCTTTAAATCTGTTCCCTTTGTAAGCTTAAGGTTCATGTAATGCGGTGAGTGAAAGCTTTGACCGTGGAACACACGTAAACAAGCACAAACACACCGAGTTTGTCAGGACAGAGAGCTGCCAACCTCTGGCCTGACACCAGACACACACTCTCTAATCCGCCTCACCTTCATACCCTCCCTTCCCCAGACGGGGGGAAGAGTGCGTGTGTGTATGTGTGTGTGTGATTAAGGTAACGCTCCTTGCAGCAGCTAAAGCAGCAAATCCAATAACTGGCCTCTATCGACTGGCACACTCATTAATTAGGACTTAATACAGCTTAATGCTCAGACGCTGCCCCACACTAATCCACGCACAGACACACAGACACACACTGCAGGGTGGCCCGGCTCTACCTGCTGCCAGGAACCGCTGAGGAAGGAAGGTAGCTTGAACGGATTTGTGGACGAGTTGATGGTGAAACCAATTTGATAGAAAAAGCAGGGCGGAAAAACGAGGGCTGACGGGCGCTGGTGTCAAATGAGGTGCTGGACGCAGAGACAAAGATCGGTTACGGTGAAGAAGGGAGAGCTTCCCCGATGACCTCATGAAAGGACACCACCTGCTGTATCGCACAGTTCACTGGCACACACACGCACGTGCATCCAAAGCAAAGTAACTCCTCCAAAAAACACCTGAAACTGCCTCTGAAGAAACTCCGGTTGTAAATGTGTCTTTTGCTTTCCAGCTGACATGATGAAGCAAGTTTTGCTGGGAGGCAGTTTGCAGTAATTTCCCCTGACAGCCCAATAATCAAACTCTGCTCACAATCTGCATCTTGAACCGCCGCTCTCTCTATTGACTGCTGCTACTAAGGAGATTAATTACAACACACACACACACACACACTTCCCTCTCTATGGTATACATCAGCCGTAGCCCACAGCTAGTCTCTTTACTCTGCTGTGTTTGTCTGTGTTTGCATATTTATTTACAGGTGGGAGCATATGTCCTAAAGGCACGGTCCGAAGGGAAAGTGCTAACATCATGTTAGAGAAACAGAGAGACGGTAAGCGATAGAGAGGAGCTGCAGGCAGCGTTCAGGTCTGTCATTCGGCAGCCCCACTTCAACGTGTACAACAAAAGTCACCCAGCCGAGAACTTCGCTTAAAAAAAATAATGTAATTACACAGAACACACATTAAGAAAAATTACAGTAAACTAGCTCTAAACTGACAGACAGCCTGCATTAAAGTCTGGAGAATGTAACACTTTGTGCAGAAGATTAAAGAGAAGAAAGTCTGATGGGGAATAAAAGGATGGATGTAACTACAGAGCATTTTAATCTTGAGACAACACACGCATACAGCCAACACATGAATCTCTCTGTCATACACACGTACATATGCGCATACACACAAGTAAAATCTAACCTTGCACAATTAAACAACCGTTTGTGTGTGTGTGTGTGTGTGTGTGTGTGTGGTGGGGATGTCAGTCTAGGAGGTGAAGCACGCAGACGTCCTCAGCCTGCCTGGTTACAGAGACGCTGCCAGGGGTGTGACGGCTGCAGATGCCACACACAAACACACAACCACATTTCGCCCAACCCCAGGCCCAGACCATCACCACCCTCACACGCCAACGCTCTCACGAAATCTTGGCCGGCACACAACTGCAATCAGGTTTTGTGTGTGTGTGTGTGTGTGTGCGCGCCTCACGGCCATGCCCCACGTCCCCTGCACCAACCTGTCATGCCAGTTGTTGCTCTCACTAACGTGCACATTTGACACGGGGACACCATTGGTGACACTGTGTGTTTTGATCAGGACGAGGCCGACATGAATTCCCTCACTGTTATTTGCTTTTTGCCGTCATTATTATTCCACGCCACCTGTCATTTTCCGAAATGTAATTTTAATCTACTTTATTCGTTTTTATTATGATCCCAGATGATTATCAGATGATTAGAGCAAGCCTTCAAAACTGACTGGTATTTTTGGTTTGTTGTTGTTTTTTCAACTGGAGTGCCTTTAATGTTGAGTAGAAACCAGTATTGTGGGTCTGTATTCATCTATTATATGAGAAAAAAGAAGGTAGATGTATCATTTAATGATCCAGCTAATAAATACTTGTTAAAATCAGGTGTAAAGCAGCTGCCTTGAAATCTGAGAATGCTCTTTTCCATCAGTTTCCAGCTGTTCTCCAGCAGCTCTGAACAGTTTTCTTTACGTGTTACTAGTCTAATAAGCCAGATGTCAGTCGCACATGAGGACCGGCTCTGCAACACTTCTTCAATGTTTAGCTTTTCCTTAAAGAACATTTTCTGATGTCTTATTTTCCCCCGTCTTTGAAACGTAGCCTCTCAGACTGAATATCTACTATCTAATATCTACTGAACTACTATCTAATAAAAATTAAGCTTCTGTTTATTTATTCAGTTAACTGACAGAACTTTTCGGTTTTGTTCATTTTAGTTTTGTTTTGTTGGCTGGATGATATTCATGCTTCTAATTTGAAGCACTTTGTAATTTTATAGAAAAAAATAAAGCATTATAATGTCTATATAGCGTTTAAAAATCCAAACTAGGTTTTAATCTTTTCATACAACATTCATGAAGTTTTCCATTCTTTTACACTTTAAGTTGTTTTACTGGAAATTCAAGTTGATTTAAAAAGTCTCCCCCTCTGTTGCTGAAACAATGAAAATAACCTCTAATATGAAACCGCCGGATCAATAGATTATAGTCTTTAAAGATTTAAAGCACGGTGGAATTTTGACTGAGAAACTGGGATGAAAATGTACTGAAAACACTCGTCATTAACCGTTTAATCGGTTTATCTTTAGTGTTAAATCCAATAATACTGTGATATCGGACACATTGACCTGTACGATCTCATGACACCCAGGCTGATCTGTTTAAAATCTGCTGTTTTTTTATGATTTATGTGGCCTGGAACATGTGACAAATGAATATGCGGAGCACATCAGCTGCAGTGACCCCTAAAACAAAAGAGCTGATTTATTTTAATTTTCATTTCTGTTATTAATTTTTGTTCACAAATCTGATTGTCTCAAAGATCTAGACCTGCAAGATACTATGTTTTTCTGTCTAAAATAATAAAATTGTTACGTGGAGAGAAAAATGTTAATGAAATGAGAAAAATCAGTTGATGTTTTTATACATCTGGCCTTCGGTGTGAGTTAATACTTCTTTCAACCACACGTTCCAGCGTTGATTCAGTTTTCAAAGCTTTGTTTTTGTTCCCAGGAAACAGTCACACACCTCAAACGTGGACGTGAAATAAAACCCTCTTGGCGCATGATTTTACTAAAACTAACTGGAAAGTTTAGGAAGGGAAGATCTGGCTAAGCTCTAACCATCTCTGGATGGGCAGAGAGGTAACTGCTTTCATTTCATCAGTGTAATAGCAGGTATCGGTGCTACATCATCATCATGTGTGCTGCTGTGAGGCCTGCCGACTCTCTTCAAGTGATTTTTTTTTTTTTTTTGAGCATTTGTGTTCCCGGCATGAAAGTGTATCTGCTGATGCTACTTTCAACGTTGTTTCTAAAGAAGAGGGCAGGTGTCCCTGCTCCAGTTTTCAACTTGGATTTTTATGAAGTTGTGTTAGTGTCACTGACTGGGGCTAGAGATGTGACGCTTTGCACAGTTAACGCTCCAGCTTGCAAGCCTCTGGCTACAGCCCGACATCTGAGCTGCAAATCTGTGCGTCTGTGCGTGTGCGCGACTGAGCTGTAAAGCCACCATTTGACAATGCTCTTTCAGCAGGCCGCCCTGCGGTCGCTCCCGGCTACAGAAGCCAGCTGGGCAATGCAGAGATAGAGACGATGAGAGAAGACGGAGCAGATGAAGGAGGAGGGGGGAGGACGACTGATCAGCGCCATCCAGAGGCAGAAAGAAAAGGCTGAAATAAAGTGCTTCTATGTCCCACAGTAGTTCAGATTAAAAAAGAAATGTTGGAATTAAATATTTCTTAAATACAGCACCTATGTACTGTAGTTCCACTTCAGATGTCATCTTCAGTGTGTGTGGGTGTGTGTGTGTGGGGGGGTAGGATGGTTAGAAGGATTTTATCTTAGTTTAACAAGTTCAACACAATGTTCTCGGCAAAGAAAGCTTTTTAATAAGCATGGCGCGTTTCTGTATCCCTCCAAAGTAGCTTTTTATTTCTACAAATACTGAAAACCAAACAAACTCATCAGGACGATCTGAAGAGGCCGTCAATCGAGCGAAAGATAATGGATTTCAAAATGTGCGAGGAGACGTCAACAGGAAGAATGCAGCTGTGAAATGTATTGTAATAAGGATGACAGCAGCAAATTCTGTACTCGTCTTTATCTCCACGTCTCCACGTCTTCACTGCCCCCACTTCTCTGCGTCTCTGAGATCAAACACGGACAGTTGCAGCTCATCACACACAGATGCAGGCAACAGACGCACTCACAGATCAAATAAATGAAAGTTGTCCTGCGTCCCTTCTGCCCTGCCTCTGCCAACTTCATTTACAAACGAAAAGTTCTGCGAGGAGCGTCCTTTCGCTCCTGGGCCACGGCACCATACTGTGTGTTTGAAAGTACGGGGGAAAGAGGCAACCGCGGAGGGTGCGTATGCGTGTGTGCTTGCTTGAATTTGTGTGTGTGTGTGTGTGTGTGTGTGTGTGTGGCGGGAGCACAGATGAAGCAGCCCTCGCCCGAGGCTCGCTGTCCGCCTGCGGTAGCAGCAAGCCTGTTCCTTCTTCCTAGGCCCGCTGCGACCATTTGTTCCATTAACCAATCTCCTGGAGCCTCTGGTGTAAACACACACATACACACACACATCCACAGGCATACATACTTCAACAACTGCTTGCACAGCTCATGCCACACATGGCCCTCCATCCCTCCACCACCCTTCGCTCCATCCTTCCCTCCCTCCTCTGCTCTCCTCCAGACGCACGCACCATCTTTCTTCACGGAGGCCATATGGCCGAGTGAAGCCTGTGGATCTACAGTCACATCTGCGTATATGTTGCTACTCCTCCTGCACAGCGATGCTGGGTGCTCACATGAACGCTCGCAGACCTCCGCAGCACATGAACACACTCTGCTGCCACTATGTACACTTAAATCAGCGTTGGTTGTGGTGCCGGGCGTGTGCGTGTGAGAGTCTGCGCATGTGACCTAAGTGTGTACATGCGTAGTGATAATTGGTGAAACAGCCTGCGAACAGCTGTGAGGTGAGAAAAGGTTGTGTGGTGTTTAGTACAGACCGTACAGACGGCAGAGGGGATGAGGAGGAGGAGGAGGAGGAGGAGGAGAGCGGAGCAAAGTTGAAGCGTCTGAGAAGAGGAAAAGAAAGTGAGAAGAGATGAGAGGAAGAAGAGGAGGAGGCGAAGAGAGGGTAGAGGAGAGGACAGTCACAACTGAGAAACTGGACTCACGTCAACATCAGTCTGTAAAACTTTTTTTTCACAGACATTCATCTGTTTATTTCCACAAAAAAGGGAGATATTATTTTTCCTTTCTTCGGAAGCCTGAGACTCTGTGTTCCAGTTTTGATTTTATTTTATCTACATAAGTACAAAAAAATGCAGCCAAGTGCAGCGCACTGCCAAAGCAAGCTTCTCATTTATTTTAAACATGAGCCACTTTCATGTCTACGAACGAACTGGTGTTGATGCCTCATAGAAATCGTTCTGCTCTGTATAATTACTGGAAAAAAAGAGTGCTCCTGGTGACTGCTCACTCCAAAATTATTTGCAATTTAAGACACTTCATCATTTCTAAAGATGTAATAGAAAACAAATCTAAAAGAACCACGTATACAAATCGTAAAAAAAAAAACTTGATGTGAAACTGAGCTGCTCATGAATATTCGACTGAGCAAAACTCAGAAACAATCTACACTTTTGACTGCTAATACGTTAATAACGTTGAATAAAGTTGTAAATTCCTTAAATACAAAAGATGAGAAGAATGCCGCCAACACAATCAATGCAAAAGAAATATAAATAAATATATAATTAAACACACATTTAACAGACTAAACTCAAATTTAAGTGTCATTTCAACACTGACATACACATAATAAACAAAAGAAAAACCTTTAAACTGATCATTTTCACTAACTGCCTTTCCTTATTTCTATTTCTCTGCAGTCTGTTGCGCTCGCTCGCTCTCTCTCTCTCTCTCTCTGTGTTCCATCCCTTCATTTCCAAAGGGAAAAAAAGAAAAAGGAAAAAAAACAACACAACACAGAAATAGTGAAATAAATAATTAACTGGTGCAGCAAAAACATTGTGTGCTAAAACCCCTGTGTAGTTTGGCATTCAGCTTGCCCATGTAAAAATAAATCAAGCTGATTTTCCAAATGTTTTGTGCGTGGTGCGCTGTTGCCGCTCTTCGCAGCACAGATTGCAGGCCGATGGAGAGGCTGTGGGGAGGGGCGGGGCGCTGGATATTGAACCCACTTACACCAGCTTGTTAACACATACACCTTAACCCCCGAGCGGCGCGGCGGGGCGCCCGCCGAGCAATCAGGGCCTGCAGGGACCAACTAACATATACGCAATGTATGGACACACACACAAACACACACGCGGGGAGATTGTGAGAACACGAGAGCTATTCAGTGCAAGAAAAG
The DNA here is from genome assembly GCA_037176975.1 of Arrhamphus sclerolepis. Lineage (NCBI taxonomy): Eukaryota > Metazoa > Chordata > Actinopteri > Beloniformes > Hemiramphidae > Arrhamphus > Arrhamphus sclerolepis. Next base: position 6,722,610 of record JBAMYA010000007.1, on the reverse strand, counting down.
TACCATATGACGTACTGGCTTACATGAGCACAAACAAAGCTGCTAATAGACGCACTCCGAGCAGATCTCAAAGGCCTGTTTCTGAACATCACAAACCCGACCGGGCGACTGCAGTCAAACGCTAATAAAATTTGTGTTTTTGCTTTGTTTGTTCTACCAGGTACGAAACCAAATGCAGGGGAGAAAAATGTGATGGCTACAGCAACCAATCACATTCTAAAAATATAGGAGAAAAAAAAGAGGTTTCATGCTATCCTACAGTTTTTAAGCAAATCACCTCCTAAATTACCAATAAAGTATGTGTTTAATGCTTAAAACAACAAAAACAAAAAAAACTTCTAAAACACTGATCATCCACAGTACACACACACTAAATGCTAAATAAATGCAGCTCAACGTTCACTCCTGAAGTGACCTCCTCTAGAGCTGAATTCAGATTTTAAAATATCAGGAGGATTCATCAACAAAGTGTCAAAGCAGAAAATAAAACTCTATAATTGCCAAGAGTGATTATCGTGGTACAGTTGGGAGAAGAGAGAAGTTAGGTGCCAACTTCCCAGCCAATCCACTTTTGGCAGCTAGAATCCAACTCTGCTTACCCCTGAGAACATGCAATAGCAGCCCATACACACAAAAACATGTGCACATGCGCGCGTGCACACACAAATACCACTAAAACATATGTGCAAAAACATGCTGAATATTCATACTTTACTCTCCACAACTTTAGATAGTTCCTCTCTCTCTGAAACACACAAAAGCAGCCACACACACAACCAGGAGACAGCTGTGACTTGGTAAACTTTGTTTTTTGGAAGCGCCTGACTCTCGGCAGGTTAACGCCAGTGGGTGGAAGACAATATGTAGTGTCACTGATGGAGCAGGACAGAAGGGTGAGTGTGTGTCTGTGTGTGTGTGTGCGCTAGATTGTGTGTGAGCGGAAAGTGAAAGTAGCGGTGGCGGGCCACTGGGGTAGAGATCCTGCAGAATGGGGCAACAACACCCACACACCCTCGCCCACGCCGCCTCAGCCAGGCTGTACAACCAGGCGCCCTGCGGAGACACACACCAACTGGGCACCATGCTCAGGAGACAGAGACAGAGACGAGACCCCCCCCCCACTTACTGTAAATTAAGCCAGGGATAGGAGAACTTTTAAGAGCAGCTTTTATAAGTCATTCAGATGTGTGAAACACAACCTAAATTTTCTATTAGTACATAATCAAGCAAGCAGTTAAGTTGTTCAGCTGCACTTTCCTTAAGTTAGAATCAGCTCGAAATGGCGCAACACTCATCTTTTTTTTTTTGCAGTCGAGCAGGTTGTTTTCTAACCACAAGGTCAGCTGTTTTATCCCCTGAGGACATTTACTGCAGCCTTGTTTCCAGTGTGATAGCACAGAAGAGCAAATGTCTAATAAGAAGTGCTGTAAGAGTGTGTGTGTGTCAATGAGTAAGAGAGAAACCGTTATAATGACCTTTGTAGAACCCAGACAACGTGCAAACCACTAACCATTAACTTGTCATTACAAAGTAAACTGGTGTCTACAGTAACTGACAGAGATGTCCAGTATATATAAGGAGTATATATGTTTTAGTAACCAAAAACCACAGAACGTCTCATCAAAGTAATAAATAAAGTGATGATTTCCTTCACGTTTCCATCTGTAAATGGTATAAATTTCTGATGGTTCTCCACAATTCTGGGATATTTCACTGAAACGTTGAGCTGTAAACTGAAGATATGAACCTGGTTGTGAGGAAAACTATACTCACTTCCTCCACAAGAGAATGATGAGAATTTTTAGTGATGCCTTCGAGTATCACTGAAAATGTTAAGATGACTAAAAGAAAACAGAAAATTTAAAAAGAAAAAGAAAAAGTCATAAAATGTCTTGCCCTCTGGTGTATGTACAGCGTGTGCGGTTGTGTGTGTGCCGTGTGCGTCCGCACACCTGTCCTTCATACGCTGGTGCATGCGTCCGTGCTGGACGCACTGTTCCTCCATGTTGGAGCAGCGAGTTCTCAAACTCTTCACCGTCTCCTCCAGGTGTTGTTTCTCCAGCGTCAGCTGCTCCCGCTCACTTCTGCATGCACACACACACACACACACACAAAGATCAAACTTACTCTGCACAATTAAATATCTCTAACCAAATTAATACCAAAGCCTACTTTGTTTAAGAAATTTTTTAAAAAAAGACACTCAAAAATAAAGCTAACTGTAAATAAATAAATAAATAAATAAATAAATAAATAGGAACCACCAGAGAAGTAGAATAATCTAGTCTTTGATAAATCATGTGCGACTTTTAAAGGCATCTACCTTCCTCAGATGTGATTGTGAGGATTATGAGTAGTATAAGGTGTCAATGGAAAATGAACTAAAGAACACGGTCCCCTAAACAATGACGGATATCAAAGACTAACATCTTTCACTTTACGAGTACAGCATGATTTATGCTTTAGAAAAACAAGCTTCTGATTTTAAGATTCCCGTTCGACAGTTTGCCTTTAACAGCAGGAATAAAAGTGGACGTGGAACGCAGAGCGACAGAGGAGTAACGTACAACACAAGGCTCTTTTCTGGACGTCAAAGTTGTGTTTTCCCTCATAACATTACACTCATTGGCGACCTGAAAGTCTGCTTCGCATTACATCACCAAGACAAACGAGTGAAAATAATAGTTTTCTTGCTCATCCTGCCGCAACTGTCTCAGTGTAACTTCACTGAGGCTGGATCAGATGGTCCAGCAGGACTTTAACCGCTACACTGGGCCTGGACTCCAGGAGCTCAAACAGCCTGAGGCACAAAGCACACCAACACCACACTGCTGCTAAACTGTAATACACACACACACATATTTACACAGAAGACGCGTGAAGACAGTGGCTTTCTCCTAAAAATGAAATAAAAGCATCAGTACATTGCATTGTAGATACTTCAAAATATATATTTTGACATGTAAAAGACTCAGGATACTGATTCATGTGTGTGTTTGTGTGTGTGCGTTGTTAGCCTGTGTCCAGTGGCTGGTGAGGCCAGTGTGGTCTGGCAGGGCCAGATTGGGGGCTGTCATGTGACTAATGTGTAGCACAGCTCCAACAGCTGACAGGACAGTGGGCCCAGGGTCACTCTTATACACTCTCCCTCACACACAGTCACACACAGTCAAGCGTTCATGAGCACATATAGCCACGCACACACAGGCAGCCCAGATGGAGGGCTGAGCAGGCCTGCTGTGATTACTGTAGCATCAGGTTAACAAGAAAACAGGTCAGACTGGAGAGCGGTTTGTATTATGTTGACATGTTCTGCTGAACAGCCTGGATGGATGATGCCTTGAGAAATGATGTCAAAGAGACAGCGGGAACAAACCACAGAGTGGGAGAACAACTGTTCTCATTAAAAAAAGAAAGCAGAAAGACAAATTATTAAGTTAAGGCGCTGCATTAGGAGGCACAATGTGAGCTCGGTGGAACAATATGAAGACATCGTTTAGGGAATTAATGTTTAATAAGAAACTCTGACCTGCTATTTTCAAACAGATCTTCCAGTTGGGCCCCCAGTTTGCTGCACTCCTCCTTCAGCTTCCGGATCAGAGAATTCTGGGAAGTCAGGAGACTATCCATCCCTTCAACTGCAACCAATCATGAGAAATCTGATTAATCTGAGGTTAAATGCCGCACATTATATTATGAGGTTTAGGAGTTCATTTTGGCACTTTGGCACAATCCAAGTAAAAGGAAGGCTTTAATAATTAATTATTCATGAAAGGGACAGGTGAATGATTGTGCCTCTGAGAAAACATCATCTGCTTTTGTCAAAATCAACCCAGGGTCAGTCTGGGTTAAAGCAGCACACACACACACACACTCACAGAGCATTAGTCTCTGGTTTAGTAACCACTACATGCTCTGTAAAGTCTACATGCAATTAACTGACAGAGCCTCAACATGAAAGGTCCTTAATATGAGCCTGCAAAAACTGAAGAGAAGGAAACTTTCTTAACTAATTACTTACATTAATCTGATTTTTTTTCCCTCAAAAATTAGTCATATATAGCTGACTTGGCAGGGGTCGATGGGCACATGGTACCACTTATACCTGCACAGGTGCAGAACGATTGACATTCATTCATTCATTCATTCATCGAGCGATTGTTAGGATTCTTCTGTTTAGGTCAGCTTTAAGCAGCTTTAAGCAGACCAACCAGCTCTGTTCCTCTGTGATTTGATCTGCAGACAGCTGCCAACGTTGTCTGTGGTCCTTTCGTAGCGTCACACTGCATCATTTTTCAAAAGGTTCAAAGCAGAACGTTTACTCACCTGAGGAGTGAACTCTGTTCAGCTTCAGTTTAAAAGTCACACTTGCTTCAGTTTCAAATCAAGGGGGAAATTAACATATTGATTTGTGTTTTCTCAAGTCAATACAGTCTTATTTATTTACTTCTTAACTTGAAAAAGAGAGACTGAGCAGTCTCTTGTTAAACTTTTCAAGTCTCTTTAGCATTTTACTGGCAGTATCCATCTATAACATGTTATAAAGGAAAGGAGGAATAATTGTATTTTATTAAGCCGATAAACATTAGGTGTCACATTTGACACTGTAAAATATCAATGTGACGTCTGTTTGGCTGAAGCGAACCTTTTAAAATCGTAAATGAAAAAAATAAGGAATTCAACAACTTTCCAAGTGTAAAATTGACTTTTTTTATATTAAAAAACAATATTAGCAGTTCTTACCCGTGATTTAATTTTAGTAATGCCTTAATTTAGTCAAATATAAAAAAATGTTCAGATTCTTGGTTATACGCTTCAAGAGAGTAAAAAATATATAGTTTTAAGAATGACTTCTTAAAAAAGTGACTTCTGTTTACGACGCAAAAATCAAACAGAAATCCACATCAGAGACAAACATCTACCTTATGGACAGAGCGAAGCGCCGAAACCTATAATGACACAAATACTGCAGCGAAAGCAAGACACATACATATGTTTCTTTGAATGTATTCCTAAAATTGCCTTTGTCAACACTGACATTAAAATCAAAAGTGTTCAAACAACAGGAGGAGGCACACAGAGAGAAACAGTTGTCCACAGAAGACAGAGTGGGAATATAAAGTGTCTGAGAGGGCTAAAAGGAGGTGTATTGTTGTTTGGAGCTGCTTTCTTTCTCCTCTCCACCCTTGCTGCCATGTCCTCATCCACACATGGGGGGCCTCTTTCTGAACAATCCAACACTGGGCTTTCATCATTCCTTTGAAATGGTCCACGTTCCACTCTCCAACATATGTTTGCTCTTTTATTACAAAAAAAAAAAAAAACAGACAAAAAAACAAAAACAAAACAATGGCTGCAGTTTGGATTGAGGGAATGATCCACCTGCTCCACCATTCTGTTACAGTCAACCAAAACCAAAAACACTGAGGACTAGCAGTCTTTGAAAAGTAGCCCAGACTTTTCTTTGCATGCAGGAGACATTTGCAGGGAGATGGTATTAAGCGTGCAATGATTAAGCCTGCAACACGGAATTAACATTTACCTTCAAGCTAAAATCCAGCCCATCAAATAAGACCTCTCCCTCCCTCTTTTTATCCCATAAAATTGTTTATGAAATGTTCAAGTAAAAACATTGTGACATAGATGGATGTAAAGGCTGGCACTTTAGATCCTGCAACCCTCATCCACAGATTGTGTCTGTTTTGTTTTGTTTTTTTTATTACTCCACTGTACACACTCTGCAATTAAAATCCCTGCACAGGCAATGCATGCAGAGCAGAAATTGGATGCTACAGAGTATTTAACTATTAAACTAAACTACACAAACTCACAGCCATGTGCATGCACATACACTCAAACAAAGTTCGGCCAGTGCTGGAAAAGTTGTATGGAGGATGCTAATTAGTTGAACAGGCTTTGAATGCGTCTGGCCATGCGTAGGCCAAAAAGAACCCTGGGACACAGAAACACAGCAGAACTGGCACTGGAAACAAACAGAGGAAAAATGAAGGCAGGAGGGAGGGATGGATGGAAAGAAGAAGTGTGGCAGGGAGGGAGGGACAGACAGAAACAAATCTCTGATATCATCTAGGGGCTGCTCTGTACACATTTACTCAAAAAAGTAACATGAAAAAAGAAAGATTTAGGGAAAAAAATGTGGGAGGGAGCAGAGAAGAAGGCAGAGAGGGACGGATGGATGGAAGGACAAACGGAGGGACAGAGAGGCGGGATCTGGAGAGCAAGAAAGCTAATTATCCTGCTCGTCTGTTAGATTGCATGGGGAGAGGAAGTGATGCGGGTTACTAAAGGACATCCACCCTCTCTATCCCCTCCCCATCCACAGTTTCCTGCTGCGCTCTGATGTCAGCTCTCTTTAGACAACATGTGTGCTGCCGACAAGCGCCAAAAAGAAACTCTTTGTTTACCCCCCTCCATCCATTTTCTCTCTATACTCTATATCTTTGTTCTGCGTACCAGCAGGCTCCCCGGTTGTTGAAGGGAACCACAGGTAAATAAAAAGATAGGAGAGAGGAGGGTGGGTGAGTGGTTAAGGGGGCGGTGGGTGCGGGGGGATCCAGATGGTGCAACAGATGTGTAAGCAGCAGCAGCTCTGCTGTGCAGACAGACAAGGAGCTCCGAGCTGGGTCTCTCTGCTCAGCTCCCATCACCTTCCTTCTTCCCTCTGCTCTGCTACTCGCCATTCTCTTATAAGAACTTCATTCTACTCTTTTTAAGGTCACTTTATCTCAAAAGATTTGTGTTTCTGTACATGATCTAACCGCGGGGATCCTTCATCTGAAAGATGCAGGTTCAAGATCTGGTTCCAGCAAAGATCCACCCCGCTGAATCATCCTTGAGCAAGTGACTGAGGCCTGTCCAACAAAGTGGCTGCGACTGCAGCAAGTTCTGCTCTGGTCTTCATTTCTGCCCTGCTAACGTCTCCTGCTCCCCTGTGTGAGAGCAAACATTCCTTCATGTCGGCCTGTCGCAAATAATCCACTATCATCACAATGCAGTTACTTGAGGTAGTCCTAGTTGTTCAAAGTGACTGACTTCTTTCACCCTCACATAAACAGCAGGACTGAATATAGTACATAGTTTTTCTACAGTTTCAGCTTTGAATGTTGCAGAACAATGCTCTTTAATTGTACCCTTGTCTATAATGTGGATTAATATAACCAACGTGAAAAATAAATTTGAGCCACTAACTGTTATCTTGAGGTGATTAACCACTAATATTTTAAATCCTGACAGTGTTGTGGCATCGTCATATTTACAGAAAAAAAAACTAATCCTACATCCCAACCTTAACCTAAATTATCAATTGTGCCATATAGCATTTATATATATATTTCATTTACTGATTCATTTACTAGTTGTATTTTTGTTTTTTTGATTTACATCTGATGTTTTAAGTCTACATTAGCAGACATAAAATAAAGACAACACCAACAGACCAATCTGACATGCTAATCAGAAATAAGCCAAAAATGTGAAGTCAGTACTGCACAGAACTATGGGAAAAACTAAATCTGACTGCATCAAGATGCTCCGTTCATGAATCACTTTTGAACTGTGACTCGGAGCTGCAGGGTGCAACTCAAAATGTGATGCAGCTGCATGCAGATGTAAACCAGCAGGAGCTTTCAGCATGCAAGACTAGTGGAGCAGGAAGATAGGGGGGGTTCATGAGGAACTCAACTCTCATGGATTCTAGAGCAACTTTTACCTAACATCTTTAATTAGGTCAGAAAGGCGAGAAGACGCAGGTCAAACCCGTTGTTGCTGCTATGGACTGAAACACTGACCTCTTTGCAGGTGCTGAGCTTCTGTTTGCTGTAGGATCGCAGCCAACTTCTTCTCCCTTTCCTGCCCTGAAAGGGTCACTGAGGTTATTTCCTCTGCATGAGCCCGATCCGCACTCTCTCTCTCCTGTCTGAGGAAAACACATTACCACACAATCAGCTGCGGGAATAAAATAAAACTGAAATTGTAACTGTGGCTCATGTGACTCAGTGGGACTAAGGTGCCCTTGTTGCACATCAGTGTCCTGTGCACAAGTAGAAAGGAAAAACAGGTGTGAAAGAAAATTAATAAAGTGTATTTATTTTGATTATTCATTGCACCATAAATCTATTTTGAGCCAGCAAACAAAGCTTTTTTTTGTATATAAACAGTGTAGATCAGAACTGCAAAAAGGAGAACAGCAGCCACTAAACAAGGATGCCTTTTTCTTCCCCACTGATGTGATTTTCCATTCAATTCTATTTATACAGCATCTACTACCCCAGAGCACGACCCCCGTTAAAATAAATGCAGATACAGACAAGACAAAAAGGACAGGATTATAAGCTAATTCACATACCATCAGATTCCTGCCGGTGCACTTCAAAGGCAAGAAACATTTTATGATTTCAAAAATAAAATCAATTCTGTATTGACTGTATGACTGTCAAATTCAGACCCTAGCAACTATCTGCCAACCTCTGGAAAAAGCAATAAATAAATAAATAAATAAATGAAAGGATCCGAGCAGCCTGGCTACCTGCGCACACTACACACTATACACTACACACTACACCACAAGTGAAAAGAAGACAACTGTGACAGCTGTTAGTCTGTGTTTAATGGACAAATGATGATCGCTAATAAGGTGGAGTGGTGGTAGATTATTAAAAAAATATATCCAATGTAAATAAAGCATGTTAATTTAACAGATAAAGATAACATGGGATGATTATATTAACTTATGTTGAATATTATATTCTGGGTATTAAGACTGATACTAATACTATCCCATAGAAGTGGGATAAATAGAATAATAGAAGTGTAAAAAAAACTGACATGCAGACAGACAAATGCTTCTGAAGCAAAATAGGTGTAATATCAAAAACGAAGGCTGAATGCAGAAAGAGGCAGGAGGTGAAGACACACTGTAGAACAAGAATGAAAGACAGGAAAAATGACAAGAAACACTTGGTGGGTCGATGGTTAAAATGTGCCGGGCTGCTGTCGGTTAACAACCCCTGAGTGATGCAGCAGCTGTTTGCACCACACACGCACAGACACATACATGCGCCGCAAGTTGAGAACAAAAGCTTCATGCAATGAGTACAGGATGAAGTGTTGACTAAAAATCAGTCCGCGATTCAACAAACCGATATGTCTAGAGAAGGTAATTTTCTTCAGCTGTTGGTTATCCTTATACCTATGCAGGTCAGTACTATGACATCAGTTTAAAAGTCAGCTTTATCCACACAGCGTCCACATATGAATGCTTAAGACTTGGTAGTACACAGATGAACTGAAGTGCTGCCATAAATGGAAGAAATTAAAACCATTTCACTCTGCTGTTCAGTCAAAGTAACCAGGTAAGATTCGTAGATAAGGTAGAACTGGCTTTCAACATGCATCTTGATCCTGTTTGAATCAAACTTTAATACTCAACTAAGTCCAAAAGCACTGAGACAACAGAGAAAGAGACAAAAGGAAAAAAAGTACAAAGACAAGGGGAGAAAAAGAACAAATAAACAGAACTCTTCCTGAAGTCCAAAGGCGCTAATGAAGAGAGAATTCTCCAGTTTAAGTGAAAACTTTTCTCCCCTACAGCGCTTGGCCTGCATCTCTAAAGTGACCGCGTCTGTCTGTTCCTTCGTGTGTGTGTGTTCTCCTGCTGTCCTGCTGTCTGGGGTGTGAAAGCGGGTGGCGGGTGTGCAGGGGACACAAGGAGACTATGTGTGTGTGTCTGTACGCCTATGAGAGTGTGTGTGAGTATATGAACCCCCGCTGGGCTTGAACAGCAGCCTGAGCCACCAAAGCGCACACCAGGGCTCAGCGGGAGATGGCGGGCAAGCATTGCCAGCCATTTGGTCCTGCAAGAGGTTCCAGGGGGCCGTGTATTTGTGCATGTCTATGTGTGTGCGTTTGTGTATGAGTGGGATGGAGGGGAGGGGGGCCTCACACCAGACCTGTTTACCCACCAATTAGCATCAGACAGACCGCCAGAAAGTTCCAGCAGTCATCAACAAAGTGGTGGTGACGAAGAGGAGGGTGACAAAAACTGAAGACAGAAAAGCAAAAAGACGGAGAGTTAAACATTTGGCATCTGGTTGGTCTTGCCAATCGACTAAACTAACATTTACAAGCACGACCTATAAAAGTACGAAAAACAGAACAAACAGATGAAAAGGTCTTAATTTCTGGCTCAGAATAGGTAAATCCTCCAAGGTGTGCCGAGTTCTGCTGCGGCCACTTTAGCTAGTTTAGTGACATAACAGCGCCATGAGCCTCACTGATAATATTTTTAAAACAAGATGACAAATCAAAGTTATGGAGTCCTTTCACCTACGCCATTTTGTATACCCAATCAAACGCAATATGTTTCCTGGTAAAAGACTGCCACAAAATGGCTGCATGAGAGGACTGTCTAATGAAAGCATAAAAGACAGAAAGCAAAAGAGAGATGTCAGCGGATGGCCAAGTCCTGGAGCATGCATTCAGGGTAGCAGCCAGAACAGAGGCTGTATATTTGGGGCTGGACCTGCATAGTTCTCCTTGGGCAATAATCGGCCTCCCAGTTAATTGGTGAATGGGCTCTGGGATCCTTTTTGTGGCAAAAACCCTTGTTTGAGCATAGGAGGTAATATACTGACTGTTCAGTTAACAGATAGCTGGGCTTGCTTGTATATGCCTGGCCCGATGCAGTATAGGACAGCTTGATATGTATGGCAAGAGCTGCATGGGCCAGGGGCCTAAGGTAGGCTGGAATGGCTCTGGGGCTGCGGCCAGGTACAGTGGCTGCTGGGTAAGTGGGAGGTGACAGAGGCAAAGGCTGGCTGGCTCAATGGCTGGAGTAATGAGGAAGAAGAGGGAGCCCAGTCCACACTGCCTGCTTAAGTGGGCACTATTCAAGCTGTTGCCTATTAGATGTGGGGTGCCAGGGCCTGACCAAGCGCAGAGTTTGCTGCACCCCATGGTGCAGCCGGCATCCCACGCCAGAACCACCAAATGCGCTGGTTTATCAGAGAACGAGCACAAATTGGAGTCAGACGGTGGACTTGGAGGATTCAGAGAGTGACGCCAACGCCAGACACTTCTGACTGCTGTTTAGACTAAAGCAAAAAAAACAGACTTTACTCTTCAGTGAGCACAATTTCAACCGAGCACATACAGTATATACACACAAAAAAACTTGAGACAAGTACGAAAAGTACTAGTGTGCATGAAAAAAATACATCTTCGAATATATTCTGCAACAATTTCAAACAACTTAACCACCGAAACATTACTGATGAAGTCAAAACGGCTCTGTCAAGAAATGTGAAGTGACAAGTGTAAAATGACAGTATTATGTAAACGTAAATCTTTAAATCGATGCATATTTCTGGTTTTGCCTCCTTCTGTTTTGTTGTGTAATAGCAGGTGTCAAATTAAGAAACAGGTAAACAGACAACACTGAGCCAATAAAATTGTGGAAACAGGATTCACTCACAGCAAAAAGTTGTTGAGCTGAAATACAGAATAAATGAGAATCTTTCCGAGCAACTATTCTCTGATCAGTGGACCTTAAATCTGTGACTTAAGGAGGACTGCAAAGTGTTAAATACTGTTGCTTTTTAAAAATCAGATACCTACAGACTAATGAATTGATGCTCACGTCCTTCAGCTTCAAACCAAGATCTCTCTTCAGTATAAATTATGGGGGGAAAATAAATAATAGAAATTGCTGAATTTGGGTTTAACAACATATTTAGAAACAAGATACAATTATATTTCCATACAATCTGTTAAGCAACCAAAGCTCTAACAGTTACCCAGGTGAGACTTGTCGTCTCATATAACTGGAATAAAATGTTAAGAGTGGTATAAAATCACAGGTGTTACGTATTTGCTCCAAAACCATGATGATGAACTCCTTGTGATCGACTGCATCAATCAGACGACATTAATATTCAGTGGTTCGATGTGCAGGACTACCAAGATGCTTTCTGCTAAGATGCTCTGTGTGTGTGTGTGTGTGTGTGTGTGTGTGTGTGTGTGTGTGTGTGTGTGTGTGTGTGTGTGTGTGTGATATTGAGAGACGATGAGACAGAGGCCTTGTGTAGGCCTCTCTAGCTGGTACTGCCAACAATAGATGAGCGTGCCACAGAGAAAATAAAGTGACATATTGAGCATTTGCTGTGCAGCGTATCTGTGAAGCTGTGCACAATAAACATCTGAATTATTTTGTGGAGCAGACCGCACAGTGTCGCATGATGTTCTGTCACACGCACCTCAATGTGTTTTAGCACATTTTTATTAAACCTCAGGGTGATGCAAGTCAATCACTTGCTCTCGTTTTTTTCCTCCTGACACCCTCCCTTCGTCCTACTGTTTCACTTTAGAAAACAAATGAAACTTGGAAGGTGCCTGATGCCGCTCCCAAGTGTTTATTTACTCTGGGCCCAGCTCATATTTTTACCTATCTGTCCGTCTCTCCATCCAGAGCAATCTCATCTCTATACCGATCTATTTTTCAATCCTTTCCTCCTCTTTTCCCTCCCACCTTCTTTTTTCCTGTAACTAAACTGGCTGTGTCTCTCTCCATCTGCTGGTTCTTCCTTCAGCGGCCCTGCACCTGTTCACACCTCCTCTCCTGTTGGCCACCTCTCTCCCCCCCTCTTATCTCTCTCTTTCTCTCCGTCTCCCTCCCTCTTTGCTCAGTGCGATGCTGCCAGGCCCGCTCCTGGCTCAGTTAGCCTCTCTGTCATTCAATCCATCTGTCGGCAAGTCAACTTTGTTTACAGCAGGCAGCCCAAGCCTCTTTTCTTCTTCAAGGAGCTCTAAAGCCCTCCCATCGCCACCAAGGTCAGTGGTTAGTCGAGTATAGCCAAAAAGATGAAAACTGCAACTGTTTAAGGTACAAAACTGTACGTCCTCATTCGCCAACACGTATGTAAAACAATGGACAGTAAAATGTAATTTGTACTCAACATAAAAACTCCCAGTATGAGAATACATAAGAAGTGTTTACACACGGACAGCTACAAATAGACATGAACCCTTTCAAAAACATTTGCTGCTAAAGCATGCATTCCCTCTGAGAAAAACCCACTTCTATTCCAAAGTAATTAGCAGCTGATTGTCCTCTGTCATTATCTATTTACTCGCAAAACAGAGCGAGAGAAGTTTGAAAGTCTTAATTGGCACAGATGACTGATGAGCTTAACACGAGAAGAGACGACTGGCAGTGCAGGCATCTGTGGTTTTTTTTTTTTTTTTTTTTTTTAAATAAACACACAGCATATGTACAATATGTTCTCATACCGATCCAATCTAGAAACCCAGAATTCAGCTTCAGTGTCAAATCTGTGCACTACAGGAATAGATGTGGGTTACATACGTGGCAGCGTTGGAGGCCAAATCTATTTCAGCTGAAAAGGTATAAAACTAAGGTCAGGTTACTCCCTGTTAATGATTTTTTTTATAGCGTATGCATAATAGCTGTTGTTGAATGCAATCAAATGTTGCATTATGCAGAGTAATTTTCTAAAAAATAGGATAGACAAAGGGAAGTTTAACTAAATAAACACGATGATCATGATGGACTGAAAGTCTCACATGAGCTTTGAAACAGAAAGCTGTCATGCTAAAACCCTGAACTACATGTAGCGTTCCCTCTCTCTTCATGTAATATGAGAACAGTCCACCTGTGCTGGAATTCATTTCACACCTGAGACATTCTCAATATTCCGAATAATGTCCGGAAAACTCCTCAGCCTTCCACTTGGTGATGACCTTAGCAGCCACCTACCAGGGAGACTCGGGCATCATTTCAATCTGCTAACGCACACAAGTCACCCTCTGTTATCTTCTTACTTCCTCATCTCATTTATCTTGCACCTTCTGCCAACCTCTACAAAGCCACTTATTTTAATGAGCTATATTGATCATATGTCAGTGGCAGAAACTGAGAAATTGCAGTTGTCTTTAATGTATGTTAATTTTTAATTTGATGCAACCAACTGCTGTAGTCTTGAAATTAAAATATTTTCCTGTTCTTGTTTGATATTGAATGCTGCTTAACGTTTCTTGGCCGACATGCCGATTTTTCATTTATTCATTTTTTTTCGCTAAACGTCAGTTGTTCTGAAATGCAGCAGATCTAAAATAAACGCCGGCTACTCTGACTCTTTACCTCCACGCTCATGTTTTAGCAATTTCATTGCTAAACCTCCTCTAGGTCATCTCCACTTAGCTGCTACCTCACACCAGTCTTATCCAGTCTCTTCCTCTTCTTTGTGATCATCTCTCAGTACAATCTGACAGTGGGGACACTGGTCTACCCACCTGTGAGGCCTGGCACTGCTGTGCCCACAAAGGGAAACAGAGAGACGGTCAACAATTTAAGGCAAAAGAGGAGCAAAAGGCAAACTATATGAAGGATAAAAATGGCCAGGATGAAAAGCTAGAAGGACAGATCAATCGGGTAAGTGACTGACAGCGATAAAAGGGAGGAAAGGGGGGGAATGAGAAGAAGAGAGAAGTTCTGTCATGTTTGATGAAAGCTGTGCCTACTGGCCAGTGGGCAGCCACTGATGCCGCCACCCACACGGCAGGGGTGTGTGAAGGCACGAAGCTGGCCAGATGACACACACACGAACACATCTCTACACAAATAATTATTTATTTTAGGATCCATGAACACTAAACGCACAACACACTACCATGCAGCACGATCCTCTAAAATCCAGAAATCTACTGCTAAACCAACTGAGCAAAAACATCACTGACATTCTGGCGTGCGCAGTCTCAGCATGCACGTGATTTTGGGAATAGTTTCATGTGTTGTTATATGTAAAAGACAAGCGAGCAGGATAGAATCAGGTGAAGAGTGAATGGTGGATGGATGGCAGAGGGCTGGTGCTCTCCCTTTCGTTCTTTCCTCCAGCAGTCGTGTGTGTATGTAGGCCAGTGTCCCAGGGCACACTTGGCTGGGGTGACAACAGTTGTAGCCGACAGATTTGCCTCCATCTTGCCTGAGGTCTCACAGTCAGCGATCTGTCTATTTTATCCATTCCCAGCCCCGCAGGATGGACAGATTACAGCTCTGCTTAATAATTTTTATTCTTACAATATTGTGTATGACTATCCTCTACTGAACCTATCACATGTGAACTTTAACTACTGTTACATATTTATGTTAATTAATTTAATATGCGAGTATGGATGTATGGATATAGTGAAACATTTATAATCTTACAGAAAGAGGGAAGCCTACTTGCTGCCAATGCACTGCATAGCTTCTAGGAGTAGAGGATAGTCGATGATGAAGATGATGGGGCAAAACTGACATGAAGAAGAAAAAAGAAAGATTTGCATTTGTCAGCAGGGGTCTCACTTTTTGAGTTTCAAGGTACTGCTTACTGTTACCCATAACCCCTACTGGTTCTCCTGGAATGCACAAACTCTCACAGCAACGTTGTGCCACATTTAGTTCAGTTCTGGCAAAAATGGCGGGTCAGTGAGATACTGTGTACAATAGCCATGATGTTATTCTTGCCCATAAATATTTTTGATTACTTCTGTTCTACTGGAGCAGGTATACTGCTGCATGTTTATTGTACTTAACCTGCATTTCCATGGCAACCAAGTCTTGGAAATGCAGGTTAAAGTAGGTCAACAACAGAATATAAACAGTTGTATAAATTAATATTTGACACATTGACAAAAAAAAGTGTCAAAATGTATTACTAAAGTCTAAGTTACACAAAAAAATTGATGATTTATTTGAGATAACTAATAAATTTCGAATAACTTCTTTCCTTCCCCTGCATAAAAACAGCAATTTTTCCATTGAGACTTATAAACTTATAAAGCTGATCACGTTATTGGGTCCTCATAATCTTTATGTGAATGTGGCATATCTGTCATGTTAATTTTTTTTTAATTTACAAAGCCTAAGCAGCAAAAATACATATATATGCATACATATATGTCCTGTTCCGTCCTGAAACTGATTAGCAGTGAATGATTGTTATGCTTCAAAAAGTTTCTAACATTATTAGAAAAAAAAGTAACAAAAGTAAGCAAACAATTGAATTATTTATGACATTTTTGAATATATTGTCGGCAGAAATATCAAAATTATAACAGTGCCACTGAGAACTGGTCTAGATCTAGCTAGACCTGTCAGGATTCTTGTTTCTCTTGCTTCAATTAAAAAAAAAAAACCTCTTTAAGAGGCAACATTTTTTAAGACCTTATTACTGACTTCCTAAAGTGTTTTCCGTGTATTTATGAGTACCAAGTTTGAAAAGGGTTTTAGTTGTACGAAGTCAGATGAAGTCAAATGGGGGAGGGTCCGTAGTTCTAAGCAGATTGTATGCAAAAGTCCAAAAGAGTGAAAAGGAGGGAGGTGAAGTGGTAGGATGGCAGAGAGGGCACTCCTGCAGCGAGGAGAGAAAACGTAGCAAGGTCTCGTCACTGGGCCAGCGGGCCCACCACTGTCAACATCATGGCACTCCGTGGTACGTGTACACACACACACACATGCGCGCAAACACACGCACACACACACACAAGGCTGGCTCACGGCCCTCCCAGCTGCCCTATCCGTAACTGTCTGATTAGTTGTGCTAAGCAGCCCCTCCCCTGCCAACCATGGTGCCATCTGCTACCCAACAACATGGCCACCGACCAGACAAGCACACACGTACACACACACACACAAGCAGAAATACACAACAGGCCTCATACCTGGCACTGCCCCACTGCTGTCACACAGACATACACATCAAACTTCACAGACCCAGGTGTAGCCCAAAGGTATCAACACATAACATTCCCACAAAGATGTGCATGTGAAAAAAGAAAAAAACCCATCATCTAATCGTGCATGGACACACACAAGTCAGGACACATCACAAGTGCACACTTGCAGTAAAGGAAGAACCCGTGTGTGGTGGCAGTGGAGGGGCGCCGATATAGCCAGGTAGACAGCGACGCTGTGTTCAAGTGTGTGTGCGCTTGCTGGCAGTGCTTGAAGGTTCATTATGGCCCCCACCTCTCTTGAGCGACTGCAGCCCGTGTGGCGCCCTGGCCCTTTTATTCCGGGCCGTGATTGGACAAGTGCCTCCTGCCGAGTTGGTTTGCAGCAGTTTTGTCGCGCCCAGATTTCGCTCGCTGCTCAAAGCGAGCCTCTGGCTGGACGCGGCATCTGCTGCCTCACCTTCCTCATTTACACTTCTCCGCCTTCGCGCACACACAGCTCTGTTCACCGCTTTTCCAGACCTTGCTATCACGGGCTACGACTGAGGGGAGAAGAAAATGAGAATGAGGTAGAGGTAGGGAGAGCAGCAGCGTGACATGTTTAATAGAGTTCCGGGAACTTTCAGTATAAGAGTCGCAGTGGTCGGTCGCGAGTTTTGCGTGTCTCTCCCTCACTGCCTCAGAGGATCCATCTGCAGATTTCAGGGTCACAAAAAGGAGAGTGTGGCCTTAAAACTCCAGAGCTGTATCCATCTTCCTTATTGCCGCTAATCAAACTATTTGAAAAAAAACTTTACAACCTATATACATGCTGTATGATGTTATATTAATATCACATGATATTATCAAAATTGATTTGATTAAATGGGACAATATGTTGTATAATCAGCATTTTATTTTTCATTGCTCCAGTTGTTGAAGATACACTGGAAAGAGTGGTAAGGGTCATCGTGTCA
The DNA here is from genome assembly GCA_037176975.1 of Arrhamphus sclerolepis. Taxonomy (NCBI): domain Eukaryota; kingdom Metazoa; phylum Chordata; class Actinopteri; order Beloniformes; family Hemiramphidae; genus Arrhamphus; species Arrhamphus sclerolepis. The sequence continues at coordinate 6,704,905 of JBAMYA010000007.1, read as the reverse complement.
TGCATAAGACAGTCTATTTGACGCCACATAGCTGAGTGGCCATGAATACCTCCACAGGAAGGTATCTTGACCACACAGCTTTGCCCAATCAGCTGGTTTCTTTCATTTCAAAAGGAACAGCGTCGAGGCTCTTCATTTTCTCCTTCCTATTTTCTCATTCTCCTTCCTGTGTTATCTGACAGTTTTCCACATGCACTTTAGGCATTTTCAGAGCTCAGAAACAAATACAAGTCACTACTGTTGAGGGATATTGTATCTGTGCAGAACAGTCATAATATACTTTTTTTTTATTTTTTTTTTTTTTTAGTTCTTTTGTTTACCTTCATAGTCCGTTTCAGTTTAACTTAAAGAATATTGTGTCACAAATGTGCTTTTTTTATTTTTTTAATGACACAGCAAATATACTGGGAATTAACACACATATATAGATGCTTTTGGTTTTGGCCACACTGCATTTTTTCAGAAGGATAAATGATTTATTTGTATGCAAAAAAAAAAGAAATATGCCATCCTCATAAAGATCTAAACTGCAGATTCTATACATGACATTTGAACTGACTGGTCTGAGTGGTCTACGCTGGCATCAGCTCAGCAAAGTTCACCTGTAAGAGTCTGGAGACAGACAGTAACATCATCATATCTACCATTCAGTTTGCTGGTATTCTAACAGGGTTGTTTCACGGAAATCCAACGAAGAAAAAGCAATCCAAAAATCCAAGAGCAGCTGGCTTGCGAGCACAGAGAAGAGGCCTGAGTGCAAGAAGAAGGGCTCAAACTAGAAAGCAGGAGGATCTGTTCAAGCAGCAGTGAATCTGAGTAAAGAGACAGTTTTGAAGTAAAGCAGAGCATGTTTACATGCAAGCTGGGATGTTTTCAGTGTCAGGGCTGGGCAATTAATCTAAAGTCAATCGAAAATGACATTCAGACCTTATAATTGATGCAACCTTCACCACATTATTTCAATTCTTTGAAATATTCAATCAATGATCACACAAAGTTGACCTGTGTGTGCTTCCCTTTTCTTATTTTAAAATCACAAAGATATTTAGCTTTATTGGCAAATATCCCAGTTTTAATAGTTGAGCATGCTTGCAGGAAAACCGAGTCAGTGGTGTATGAGGGCAAAAATATACAACAAAGCTAAAGTAATGGCTCATTGATCGTAATCGTGCTAAAAAGTTAAATTAAGCACGACGGCGATTTGAGGTCAGTCCTAAGGGCGAATAATACTGTGAATACAGATAACCCAGCTCTCCAACACAATAAAAGCTGATTTAAAATGGTTGAAATTTAAAATTAAAATGGTTTACTTGATTTAAAATAAAAGGTAATGTACATCCATATCAGCCAATTGTTCATTCTAAGCTCTACAATCTTTGGTATAAAAAAACAAATAAACAAACAGTACTTCAGACATCAACAATATTCTGGGCATAAAACTTAGTGTCAACCTTTTTTCTAATGTGCCTCAAGACATGAAAATACATTCAATTTTGTTCCCCCAAATAGTCTAAGATTCTGATAAATCCTCAGTAACTTGGCCATAATGGATCCGTCCTGCAGCTTCCAATTTTTGCAAGGTGATTCGATACAAAGACATTTGTCACTGAAAGTTCATTTTTGTCATATATTAATTACATTTAGCTCAATTCAGATTCAGTGAATGGAAATGTTCAGAAGTCCATGTAGAGGAAGAAGTGACTGTGAGTAAACTTATTCACAAAGGCAGCCTCAGCTCCTGGTCAATCTACAGCTCTAGCCAAACACCTTCATGAAAATGGATGCCCGATTTCATGGGGATAACGACATTGGTAGAAGATCTCGGGGTACAGAACTCATCCCCCACACAAAAGCAGACATACAGGTCTCAACTAACCACGAATACCCTGATACATGCAAACACACATCTATCCACTTGTTCGTATCTGGCACGACTTGAAACAGAAGTCATGCTGGGCACTTTATTTATTTTTTTATTTTTTTTTACTATGGCCTTTGAGATGTGTGAACACAACATGGAGAGAGATGAGGCCAAATGGAGACAAGGAGAGAAGAAAAGAAAGAAAGTGAAGAAAGATGAGAGCAAACAAACAAAACAAACTTAGTAAAGCCCTCTGCTGGGCTGGGGCTGGGCCTGGAGTGACTCTGTGTGTACGTGTGAGGCGATTTGAACAGAGTGGCGGGGATTAGGACAGATCCTGGGCTGTCCAACGCACAGCTGGCTGATGATCCAATCCTGGAGCACAGCACAGCCCAACAGCCGCCATGAGACCCCCAGATGCGTGCCTGTATTTGTGTCTGTGTGTACAGACGTGTGCTTAACTGATGTGCATATCAATGTGCCTGCTTCCAAAAATGCAGTTGTTCAAACAAATGCCTCTGTGTAAGCACTATGCACACGGTGTATGTTTATCAGGAAGGAAGGTAGAGCCATTTAAAATTTAAAAGAGAAAAAAAAAAAAGTCTGAGCCTCAAGTCCCTTGTCTGAAGCAAGACCATGAGTGGAGGACAGTTTGAAAGAGGGGAGCAAGGTACAAACAGAGAATCATGAGAGGTGCTTTCGAAAGCTGGTCCAAAAAAAAAAAAGCCTTGCAGCTCTGTACAGTGGATCTCACAGACTCTTCTTACACTCTCACACACACATATACAGCGATGAGAACCAGCCCACTGAAGGTACAAAGACTTGTGTATGGCTCTGTAGTGAACAGCAACAGAGGGCATGACAACAAATGAAGTACTCATAGCTCTACATCACACCCAAAGGCCACCAGATGGACAGAAAGAAAAAGAGACACAAAAAAAGATAGATGATCATCTGAAGTTCATTTGTTGAACCTTAAAACTGTAACAGCGAAAAGCAGCAGAGTATAACGAATTAGAAAAAAATAGGAAAGTGTTAAAAAAAAGAAGGGGAAAAGAAACAATTGTGGCCTAAAGACAGAGATCATGTACATGTATCTATGTGTATATACGTTTTTATATCTTTGTAGGAACACATATTGGTCTGAAATCATTGTAATAAAGACAGGCCTCCAAAAGCAACAAAGACATCAAAGCATCAAAGTTCCACGCAAAGAATCTGCGTGCATGTGTGTATATTTAAACTCTACCCGTTAAAAAGGACCACAAAACAACTTAAAATTTGGATTTCATCTCAAAGGCATGAATTAAGTAGAAAACCAAACATAAGTACTCATAAAATCTCACTTTAACTTGGAAGTGTATCAATCTTAAGCAAAATTCAGACTGGACATTTGTGATTTTCCTCCTTCAAGTCTGTGTTGGACTTTCCATGAACTTTCTAAACCTACACAAAACAGTTTAGTATTTTAAAATGCAGGTTTCTGCAAACTTATTTGTTGGTCATCTTTGATAAGCAACACTTGGGATGATTTACAAGCTGTTTCTATAGCTTTCTTTTTCTTAAGAATGTTTTACAGTGGGGATTACTATCTTTTGTTTATGATGGATGTACTTAGTTTTTTTAATGTCACTTCTGAAAACTGAATTAAAAAAAAAACTCAAAATACATATGAAAAGTGGCCTGCTAGGGTCCAACATTGTATCTTAATGGCTACATGCACAACCAGGTCAACAGCTGTTTAAAAAGAAATCTATTATGCATCTGAGGACAGATAAAACTATAAACTCTCTCATGCACATATAGCCACACACATAGTGAAATAGTTCATCAGAGGCTACTCCAACACAGGTCAAAGCCATCATGTTCCCACATTAACATGGATGTTATTTCCACAGCTGGCTGCAAAATATACACAAGCAAGAACACACACACACACACACACACACACACACACACACACCTACCCCTTGCCTCATCCTTTAAACACATGACAGCCCACCATGCAGCCAGTGTGTAAGTGTTGGCCAGCTGACAAACAAACACACTTAAACACAGATCAGAGCCAGAAGCAGCAGTGGACACACACACACGCACACACAGACTGCCAGGTTGACAGACGCATAAGCACACAAAGCTAACAAAAACTTGCATCCTGCAGGCTCAGGCGCCACAGGGCATCACCGCCACATCTGTGCCCATCTCAGACAACTCAGCTTTTGGGCAGCGGGGGTGAGACAGTGCCCTGAGCGGCTGGCATGGGCTGGCATGGCCTTGGCAGACAATGGTGTGGAGGGAAACAGCAGCCAGCAAATGACAGGGGATAGTGGGAAAGAAAGGAGGAGGGAAGAATTCAGAAGGAAAAGAGATGAAGAAAAGTACTGGCAAAAAGGACAATGATTAGGGAAAGGATGACTGAGGGAAATTAATTGAGTAAGATAAAGGGGAAAGCGAGGAACGACACCTGAAGAGGTGGGAACAAAAACATTTTTTGGTCAAAAAGCTAGGCTATGTTGACGAATGAAATGGGAACGTGAAAAAAATGGATATAAAAATATGAGGGTAACAGAAGAACTGATAGAGAAAGACAGGAAATAAAAAAGATAGAATGATGTAGAAATAGAATGAGAGAAGATATAGAAAGGAGCCGGTAGTGCCCACTGTGAGAACGGGTGCAGGGCACTGGCAGGTGGCACTGAGGCCAGGCTGTCCAGTGACCATCAGCCACGCTGTTGTGTTTGTGTCTGTCTTTGTGTGTGTACGCGCCAGGGACAGGAAAAAAAAAAAAAAAAGCTCAGGCGCCATTTTGGCTCTGCTGGAGCTGTGGCTGGCTTGGGCACTGGCCTGGTGGCACAGAGCGGGCAGTGTGCTTGTGTGCGAGTGTGTGTATTGCATTATGTTGTGGCATGCTTAACAGGATTAGAGGTGACCTAGTGAGGTCCAGTTGGTACCGGGACCATCGCACAGTGGTGCGCATGTGTGCTTATGTGTGTTTGGTTTGTATAATAGGATTAGCTGTTACCTGGTGCGGTACAGTTGGTGTGCTGGTCTGAACTGGACTGGACTGAGCTGGGCCGGAGCTGGGCAGAGGGGAGTGCTGTGTGCGTGTGTGTGCGTGTGGGGGGGTGAGTGTGGTGGCATGTATAATAGGATTAGGTACTACCTGGTGAGGTGCAGTTGGCGCTGGGCATTTGCCAGCTGTTCTGCTAGGCTCAGGGCTTCGGCCTGCCATTGGCTCCCATCCTTTTGGACCGCCTCCAGATGCTGCCGACAGCCAACCAGCTCTAAGCTCAGCCTTTCCACTTCCTGTCCCGCAGAGATGGAAGAAGAGAGGATAGTGGAGGTTAGGAAATCTTTCACAACAACCCTTCTTACATCCTTAGACAAATACAACATTAAACCGTGCTTACGATGTCATCCAAAGACTGACGAGAGTACCATTTCAAGTTAAACTTTATTTTTTTTTTATAATCTATAAATAATGTGAATCTAGGTGTTAAAATATACTTTTAAAATATCAGGGCTATTTATAATATCTGTTCAGGTGCTCCACTAAACAATTTCTGTCACTTAAAAATATGAGCAGGACTTTTCTTGACTTTAGATGTTGAAAAACCAATTCCTCAGAACAGTCTGAATAATGCGTTAATGATTTGGGATTAACTGGAAAGTTTGGAAGGAGGCATATATTCATTAATTTTGCAAGATGAGCCCCAACTTTCCCAGACTACTTGATAAGTTATCAAACACCAATGTTCCTACCTGCTCTGCAACTTATAAATAAATTTAGACTGCCTGATGAACATGTGAGTTGAGTGCGGGCATACCTGTGCAGCTTTTTCCATCTGTCTGCTGGTCCTGGCCTTCTGCTCTCTGAGCTCTCTCTCTGCATCCTCTTTCTTCAGCTTACTTTGGCTAAGCTGATATCGCAGATCCATGCATATCTAAAGATGAGAAAGTAGAACTATAATAAGAAATATTTAATCACGAACACATTTCTGATATTTAATTACCATATGTAAAAATTGAACATGGCTAAAAACCAAACATTTTCAAATTTAGCTTAGTCATTTACCTCCACTTGCACTTATTAATGCCCTTATTATTTTAAAATTATTACTTAAAGAACTAGAAAAACCATACTAATATAGATTATCTTTTGCTGCCATCTAGTGGAATCAGAAAAAAAGGTGGACGTTAGGGAGCACATCAGAGTATCAGATGTGATCTGATGGGGGAGGGGGAGTATCAGATGAGTAAAGTTTACTCTAACTCTGATGACTTGATTTTTTTTTTTCTTTTTCAAACATTGAAATAAGTTTTCAGTCCCTTACTGTATTATTATAATTGCATTCTCATTCCCTTCCCTCTTTTGTTGGTCATGTCAATTCAAAGTTTTCTAACGCTAACTATAAAGAACACGAGATTCAACAAAAAGTGACAACGCTTCAAAAATTCAAGATTTTCTCTGAGTAGTACGCTGCCATACCTTAGCATTTTCCTGTTCTTGACTGGTAAGTCTGTGGAGGGTGTCCTCCAGCTGGGTGGCCAGTAAATTCTTGTCTCTTTGGGCTCGGTCTAGCTGCCCCTCCAACTCTGCTACACGCTGAGAGAGGCTGGACACCTGTCACACACATATATACACACAAGATCATCTCAATTCAATGTCAAACAGAACTCCAGAGGAGACATATTAGAACTAATGTTCAGGTTTTGGACAACAGAGTTTTAATTCAATTAATATATATTAAAAGAAATATATCACACTGGATGAAGCATGTGTAGATGGTAAATAATTGGTGAAAAATAACTTATTAATGGAACAATAAAAATGAATAACAATGGTTACATTTCCTTCTTTAAGAAAAAATAGTTTAGCACAAGGAATGTTATTTTTATTGTTGCATTAAAATTATGAAGCATGGATCATTGCTTGAAAGCAGCCAGAATAGAGGCTACCCAAGTACGACAAAATGGTGCTATTTTGATGGTGCTATTTATGCTAAGTGGAAGTGACACATTGCATTTGGGGCTTTTTGCAGACACAGCCACTTATGGTAAAGGAAGCAACAAGCATTTCAGATCATTCATTGTACATAATTGTCTACCTTCAAACAACCATGGTGTACTTGCTAAATCTACAAATCTAGATCAGTTTTTGAGGTCTGCAAAAAGGGGACAACTAAGATTCACCGTATGTGCTAGCTCTTCTTTCTGTTTGCGGGCCTCCGCCCGGCCTTCTTCTCTGGCCTCAGTCAGTCTGTTCTGCAAAGCATGTGCTTGTCTGTCCACTTGTTCCCTGTTTCTGGCCAACTCCCTGGATAACTGCTCACACTGCACCTCGACCTGCATGCACACAGACACAAAGTGACTATTAGCAATAAGAGGAAGACACAATCGTGGCAAAAAAAACTTAGGTGGAAGCCTCTAGAATGAAAGGTATAAATGAAAAGTGCAGTTTGCATCAACACATCTGGTCTCTGACCCTTGCTTTATGCAGATTTGCTTCCTCTGCCATCTCGACAGCCTGTTTGACCTGGAGGCAGGCTGTCCACTCCCTCTGTTGTGCCTCTTGCTGACTAGCCCGTACCGCACGCAAAGCTATAAGTAATTCATCACGCTCCCTGAAAAGAGGGCATACAAATAAAAGCATGATCAGGGTTTCCTTTTATCAATTTATCACAAAAAGGTAGTTAAAACAATGTACTGATTGACTTTAAACTCACTTATGTTGCTACTAACTTGTGACTAATATCCAAAATGTATTACTGTGTACATGCTGCCTCTTACTTTGTAAGCCTGTCAATAGCCTGGACATGCAGATTTGTGTGAGTTCCAGCCAGCACAGCTTCGTGCTGTGCACACTTCAGACACAGTCCTTCCACACGGGGAGCTCCATCAACCCTCAATGCCTCTGCAGTCTGCTTTTCCTTGTGTCTCAGACGAACCCTCACCTCCTCACACTCCTTCTGACTCACTGCGAGATCCTTCCTATAGAGAGAAGCAAAAGACATGACATGGCTAAACAAAGAGGAGAAAACTGGTGGATATTGCTGCATTACTGTCAGATAGCATTTATAACAGTATTACACTGACCTGAGAGAGAGAACCTGAGCTTCCAAGCTTTCAGTCTGGGCCTGGTAGATCCCTTTCAACTGTTCCTAGTGAAGACAAACAGTTGATTGTAACTTTGTGTCCATTGTGAATCAAATTAATGCACACAGACATGTTGGAAATATAAAGTAGGACCTGATATATTCTTTTAAAGGAACATCATTTAGGACTTGGTACCATCAAGGGCAGAGATGAGGATTTAAACCACCTAAATTTCCTAAAGCTTTAAAAGTGAGACTGGGTAGTATATTTGGGGCTCCCTGAGAATACACGCTTCATACTCTCAGGCAGCTGAACTGTGAAACAGGACTTTGCAGGATGCAGCTGTAGCAGTTAAAAGTAACTGAAAAAAAGGAGAGAGCACCCTTACCAACTCATTCTTCCTTGTGTTGTAAACCACCCTCTGCAGCACGCCATGCTCTGCACTGGAGGTCATCACGGTGTTTTCATTCAACTAAAGAAGACATCAGTAAATATGAGCCACTCGCTCCTTGGTGTTCATAAAAAGCCCATAGCAAGTCTGGTAACATGTAAAATTTACAGTTTGTATGGACGATGTATATCAATGTCCTCACTTTCAAATGCATGAGATACATCTTACATCTAAAATGATGATAAACCTATGAATATGACTGATATAGAAGGCACATTACTGTAAATTTGAAAAAGAAAAAACAAAAAGATAATTGTGTATTCCATGACACTAAACGTCACAACAAGTGGTGTATGTGCCCCTTTGCTAGAGCTACACAGATTGGAGAAGGCAAAAAAAAAAAAAGATTCTCCTACAAATTACCGTGGAATTTTGAATTGTGTATTGTTTTAGAGTTTCATCTGCAGCTTTGGATTTGAGCTCAGACTGCAACTTTTCGTTTTCCACCACCACAACTCTGATCCGCTGTTTCATCCCCTGAAGCTCCTCCTGAAGACACAAAAATCAAAAAAGTCAAACAGAACTCCTCCAAATTAAGAAAAGTAAGAGAAAACTAAAGAATATACGTCCATGTACAAACCTTGCAAAATTTGACCTCGGCTTCGAGGTGTTTAACGTACTCTGACTGGTTGTGAATCATTGGGACCAAATCCTGAAAAGCAGGCATGCTGGACCTGTCCTCCTGCACCCTCTATGACGAAAAGAGATGATTATAATGTAAGGAAACACACCAGAAAACACACAAACAAAATCTGACACATGAAACTATGAATATTATATCCTTTTATGATTCCTCATGCATAATTTCTAACAGGCTTCCCGAAGGCACAACCGCTTAACATCTTTAACCATGCAGAGCAGCACACTGCACCTTAGACGGAGACTGTATCTCTGATGGGAAGAGGGGTGGCGGGATGTCTCTGCCTTGTTTCAACAGGAGGCTCTTCAGCTGATTAACTACAATGCCAGAAAAGACAGTAAAACGTATTGCAATAACTATTTAGATTCTGATGAGGGAAAGATGTACACAACGAGGACTGTGTTACCAACTGATGCGCCACAGTTAATTACAGAGTCACCTGCTTCGCTGTGCGTCTTCTGACTCCACGCATCCTTGTCCTCTTCATCCGCCATCGTGCAGAGGTTGCCTTCACTGGGTCTGACATCTTCTCCATCAGGGTTCAGCTTCTCCAGAGCGCCGCTGAGCTGTTGAATGCTCTGGTTGGCGCGCCCTGAAATCAATACATCCACTGCAGTCTCACATAATGTATCATTTCCTTTACAGTGCCAATCCTTTTAAGGTCTGTGTCGGACTAATTTTAAATTATGAACCAGAGTTCAAGAATCTACAGTAGGACAGCAAACTAGTGCATCACCCGAGATACGTAGAGACCAACCAGGGAAATCACCGGACTAATTCTATTACTGAGGTGGCAAAATGAAGATTTTTGCAAATATTTTTGATCATTAATGAACAGTTTTGAGTCATTGTTTCAACAATGAGTTATTCTGGTTCCACTTCAGATGTTGAATTGAATTTCCCTTCTGGGATAAATAAAGTATTTTTCATTTCATGTGCATTTTTTTTTTACAACAGCAAGTAAAATGTCTTCATGTTTTAGATTCCGAAACTGACAATACCAGACCATTCAATCAATCAATCAAGAAAATAGCCCATAGATGAACTGATAATAAGTTGGAACTTGCAGTTATGAATGAGTAATCGGTCTGGTTGCAGATCTCACATTACCATTAGGGGTAACAGGTTCCCATTTCTTTATCTTTTTGCTGTACATTTATCCTAGTGATGACAAGATACTTTATGAGAACGCAATCTAATCAATAGCATAAATCAATGATGGCCGCTTTCCATGAATCTCCAAGAGTTTCCGCAGTTAATATTGGCACGCAGTCATAGATCACTTTGACCCTTAAATAAATAAAAGCCATCCTTGTTTTGCTCAAATGAAATATCAAAAATACCTGCTGCTCCATCCAGTGTTTATATTCATTTTATTTTTCTCTTTTTTTTTAAGTTATTTATTTTTAATCTTACTTTATTCCTTATGTGACAACTGAATAATTGTGATGAATATATTCTAAAACCCATGTGGGAAGTATTTATCAAGTCACAGACATATTTACACACAATTTTGCCAAAACTATTGAGCAAGTTTTGGGGTTTAAAAAGACTCCTCTGAAATGCTGTGTACCTATTATTTTACTTTTGAGGACAAATATGTATATTTCAGTTCAGTTTATTTTTGACTGAAGAAAATAACCATAAAATAAACTTTAAATAGTTGTAAGTGATTTTTTTTCCGCCAAGTTTCAAACGTCCAAATATATTCCAGTGATATCTGTTTACTTGCTTGAGGATGTTTTCAAAGCTGTAAGATCTTTAATCTCGCAATAACTGACCAATTAAGTGCCTTCATTATGAAAATATATTTAAAATTAATGTAATCTGTATTAATCATATCCTTTATAAAGAGGCACATAACTTTTTTTCCTCAATCTCTGACATTAAATCAGACTAAATTTTCATATTTTTGGTCAGTTAGGATTAGCAAAATTATTTCTATTTCTTGAATAATGCAGCATGGGGGGGTCACAAGCCTGTGTCTTTTTGAGCCAGACCCAAGCCCGGATATGTGCAGAAGCTTGTGTCAGGACGGACATCTAATGTAAAACCTATGCCAAGCTAAACATGCGAATCACAAGATCCACGAAACCCATACTGGATCGGTTGAGGTCCAGGTTAACAACGACCACCAGGTGAGCTGTTGACCTAAAGGATACTGATGGAAATTCGGCTACTGTTCATCAAATAAGGAGAGGAGGAATGTATGTCAGTAGTCAGAGAGAAAAGAGGAAAAGCAATCTAGTAGGGCCTTTGAATGTTGGGAATATGACAGTAAAAGCTAAAGAGTTGGTTGACATGATGCAGAGGAGGAAGGTGGATATTCTGTGTGTTCAGACTAGGAGCTTAGGAGCAGGGTTCAAGCTGTTTAATCATGGTGTGAATGGGAGGAGAAATGGATTAGGAGTTACCTTGAAGGAGGAGCTTGTTAGGAACGTTCTGGAGGTGAAAAGAGCGTTGAATCTGAGGCTAGAAAGTGAAGGTGTGATGTTCAGTGCTGTTAGTGCTTATGAACCACAGGTAGGATGTGATTAAGAAAAGAAGAAGTTCTGGAGTGGCTAGATGACGTGATGGAGAGCATCTCCAGAGATGAAAGAGTGGTGACTTTAAGGGCATGTTGCTGAAGGCATCAGAGACGTTGAGGAAGTGATGAGCAGGTGTGGTATGGGAACACAGAAGGACAGATGATAGTAGACTTTGCAAAAAGGACAGAAATCAATCAGTGACTGCAAAGTTGGTGTAGGTGAGAGTGTAGCCAGACACCACAGGGTGGTGATGGGTAGGATGATGAAGAAGACAAAAACAGAGCATAGGATGAAGTGGTGGAAGCTGAAAAAGGAAGAACGTTGTGTGGTTTTCAGAGAGGAGACAAGCTCTGAGTGGTGCTTCCAGTTGACAGCACAACTACAGCTAATGTGATCAGGGAGACAGGTAAGAGAGTACTTGGAGTGACATCTGGTTGGGAAGGAGGCAAGGAAACTTGGAGGTGGAGGAGGAAGTGCAGGAGTTTGTACATAGAAAGAGGTTAGCAAAGAAGTGGCACACTGAGAGCACTGAAGAGAGTCGAGAGGAGTACAAGGAGATGTAACTTAAGGTGAAGGTAGAGGTGCCAAAGGGCGTACAACGATTTTTATGCTACGTTGGTCAGCAAGCAGGGAGAATGGGTTATACAGGTTTCCAAAGCAGCGATAGAGATGAGAATGACATGCATCAGACTAGGATGATAAAAAATGGAGATGAAAATGTATTGGCAGGTGCCAGAAGTCTGACAGAAGATGGGAAGAAGACTTTGAAGAGTTGATGAATAGGGTTATTATGACCAGTTGTTGTTGTTTTTTTTGTTGTTGTTTGTTTGTTTTGTTTCATCAGACCACAGGACGTTTCCAAAAAATGAAGGTCTTTGTACATGTCTGCATTTTCAAACGGTAAACTGTTTTTTTTATGTTGCTTTTGGCGTAATGGCCTCTTCCTCACGGAATGGCCTTTCAGCCAATGTTGATACTCCATTTATTGTGGAAACTGATACTTCTTTACCAGCCTCAACACGCGATGTTTTGCACCTTTTTCGCGCTAAAGCACATTCATCTCTGGGACACAGAAGCGTCTTCTTCCAGTGTTGACATGCACACAGCTAAATTAGCTTAATATATGCTCTAGTAAATTACTCCGTTTGAAAATCAATAATAAATTCCCTGAAATTCTTTTGGGAGTCTTTCGATAAGTTATAAGTTATACAAGTTATTTGCCTGTATCAAATTCCATAAATTAATGCCAACTTACTTTGAAATATAGCTTTATCAAAGCAAATTTGTTTTCTAACATCATTCACGTTCGTCCGTTGGACATACAGCAACAGATGGCTACGACGAGTCTTTAACTCACAAGAGTTACCCGTTTTCATAATATTTATCTTTACAGAAACCACTGACCGTTTACCAACAGTTTATATTGATGATAAACTCTAACCATTCAACACCTATCCTTTTGGTTCCAGGTTAGCAAATGTTATCCATTGACATGCTAACTTACGCCTCAGCTGCTCTGCTTCCTCTTCATCGGAGTCCAGCGGTTTCATCGAAGTTTAAATATTGTTAGGTCCAATTGGGTGACAAAATTAACAAGCTAAGCTTTTCATAACAAACTAAACTGTAACGTCCAGCACACACGGTCGTCATGACTCAAAACAGTGGCAGTTGTTTTAAATAACCAGCTTGCCCTGCGGGCTGTTTCCCAGTTTCCGACAGCATAGAAATGTGACCGTTCCGAATCTCATCCTGATTACTGATATGCATTATTAATTCAGTAATATTTATTACATCATCAATGTGTAATATTTAATATATTAAGGTTTACATTTTTGGGGGGAGGCAAAACAAACTGAATGTCCGCCCCTGCGAAGTGTACCGTGATTACTAAACGAGGAAACCACCTGCTACCATTTCCACTTCCGTAAACTCCAAATAGATGCTGGGAATTGTAGTATGTTGTAGACGTATTGCATTGAATTTAACGCGGTACAATTTTACTATACAGTTTAAAGCTTGAAAATAAAAATAAAAAGAACACTGTAGGGATATTGAAAATATGTGAGTTGTAAGTAGGTTTCCATTAATTACAATTCACAGTATTTCATTAGGTTGAGTAGATGGATTGTCTGCGTCCAAGATCTTCCATGCCAGTTCTTTGTGGTAATTATTTGCGGCTAAATATCTATATCTAAACTTTTTTTCAATATACAATTTTGTCAACAAAAAAAAAAAAGTGTAGTGGGAAATTTTTATGATTTTTTTAAGTAAAAGAAGAAAGGTGTTTTAATCCACTACAAATTGTAACAGGTATAGAGTAACTTTTCAGTATCTATTAATGTCGTGTTGTATATCTCCTATGAGGGAATTACAGTTGTACAGTCTAGATAATACCTGTAGTTTATCTGCCCTCTAGTGGTGAAAAGATTCCTACTTGTGTCTTTAGTAAAAACACTAAACACTAAGATATGTAGGACAGTGGGGCCTGATGGAAAGAAAAGCACTGGACTAGAGTTTTCTGTACAGTTGGGTAACTTTAAGACGTTTGTCAAAACTTTCCCATTTTGCATCAGAGGCTGACGCAATTGACTAGAGGTTGGAATACAATGTAAGTCGTAACAGAAGCTTAAAAAAGAGTGAATAACTACTTTTATAGTTGATCACAACCTGTGCCAATATTATTCTGTCTCTTAGCACTTTCACTTTTCTTATTGTCTCATCTTACTGAATCAAAGTCAAAATCTCCCACATGTATTTACATAGTTGCAGCAGTGACTACAAAGATAAAATTGATAATTAGGTGATTATATGCTGGATTACTCATAAACCATATAATTTTCTGTCCAAGTGTTTGTGAAATTGTGGAAATTTCACATGTAAAAATAGATAACACTTCATTTGAACCATCATCGTAAATCATTTATAGACATGACATGAAAAAAAAACTGTGAAAAAAAAGACATACTGCAGTCTCATCAAGCAGATTTATGGATACAAGCTTTGTGTCTTTATTCGCTTGAGGAAAAAATAGGCCAAAAAGCAGAAAAAGTGTGTGAATAGATAGCTTGGAAAATTATTAAAAGGTGTAATAACATGAAGTGAAATCTCTGTAGGATATTATCAGTTACTGCTGATGTCTTTTCCATGGAAGCTGTAAGGGGTTACTTAGGTTTTTTTTACAAGCTACTTCTGAATTTTAAACTTGGTTTTGTTCTAATACAGTGATATATACATACACACACACACACACACATATGTATATATATATATATATATATGCCACTCTGTACAGTCTGTACCTGACTGTGCAGATGAGGTACATAGTGAGCTGTTCTCTGTTACCTGAATATGGAAGTTTTGTCAAGTTCCACCAAAAAAAATAAAAGACACAATCAGAATCATTATTAGTTAGAGTGTGTTAACTGAAGCTCACAAGGCGGTCAGATAAAGATGCATCCTCTTCCTCTTGCACAATGACAGATAACTTCCTGTTGAATTAGCCATGGCTGTACTTTTTATTTTTGCGACATTTCACTACCCATTTGAATAGGCAGTGAGTCAGAGTTTGGTGGATTCATTCACAAATAGAGATCGTGCTGTAATCTAGGTTTGACATTTTTAACTTGTGTTCACTGAGTTTGATTCTTGTGGACTGAAAGTGAGATGCCACTTTTGGTGTGTGAACTGAACTGCTGTACAGACACACCTTCAGATTCTAATAACATCAAGACAAACTCCTCTTCATAATGCGTGATTCTGGGTAAATATTTCAGCACTGAAAATTTTGGGTCAAGGCTTTATCACAAGCTGACAGAAGGGCTTAGAAACCCAAAATCTCCACTTTCTTTTTGAGTTAATTCTGAACTAAATTAATTTTAGATGAACCTCCTAAGTACAATTATGAATTATGACACTCAGTTTTATGGTACAGTAACAATAACTTATTACAATGTTTTCATACAAATCAATAAAATAAGGTGCTTTTCTTTACACTTTAGAAGTATACAAGCTTATAAGTGTAAAAGCTAACACAGAAGGTGCAGTTTTGCTTCATAGTTACTGGGATTGTTTCTTTATAACTCAAATATAAATTGTACTTTTACTTAAGTGTAATTTTTTATGTTTATACAGCTTACACACATAATTATGATGATATAATATATATCTGTCCAAATGGACTGTAATATATTAGCTATATTACATGTGTATACATATAATATATATATATATATATATATGTATATATACACACACACAGGAGTCAGTTG
>JBAMYA010000007.1:6658615-6688961 GCA_037176975.1 Arrhamphus sclerolepis | reverse complement strand
TGTATATATACACACACACAGGAGTCAGTTGGAGACATTTAAACCTTCCGTTTCCTTGTTCTCCAGCTGGTCCCTACCCAATGTCTTCATGGTTTCTTCTCTAAACTTGTCTGGATATGAGGTCTTACTCCAGGCATCACAGCTGCCGTTTTATTAAATGTGGGGTTTTGGATGTGTTTGCCCTCACTGTAAGTATCTTCATGCTTGTTTCAACCACATTACTTGGATCAACTCTTTCAAGATCAGAAAAGTGAAGCTTTTGACAATAAAATCAGGGAACTTGTGAGTTGTAATTTCAAAAAAAGGAATAATTTATGAGCACAGCAAGGCTTGCTGCCATGCAGCAGCAGGACACTCACATCTTAAGTAAAACTCTGTTCTCTTGACAAGGGACCTGATTTACAAGAGCATTTGCATGATGGGGTTATTTCCAGGAAACCACATGAGCCTACCATCTGAAGCCCACGCACAACACTGCAAATCCCACAGCTGCTAAATGTCACCTCATACTTTCTGTAGTTTATACAACCAATTCCCCACCTGTAACTGCCATGTCTGTCCCCCCGTGAGTCCAAACTCTCCCCTCCCACCGAATGATCCACTCCTATGAGGTGGCTGTGTATTTTTATGAAGGTGGGGATTCCTTTTTCTCTTTAAACTACTATTATTAACATTTGACACTTAAAAGTGAGAAGAAAGTACCAAAAGAAAAAAACAAAAAAACACTCATTGTCTGAACTTTTCTCTGTGGAAATCTGCAACACTGTCAAAAAGAGAAATGAACAACAGAGGCGGAGGAAAGCATGAAGAGCTAACCCAGTTAAGCATATGGGTAAATGGTGCATTCTGCCACATCTAAACCAGGCATCAGTAATCTGTTATCTGATGGGTTTTGCACTTCCTACACTGGAGATGGATTCTTTGCCTACAGAAAGAATGTTCTTCACAGAGTGAGAGCGAGAAAAAAAGTATTTAGAAATATGCAGCTCAAGGGCAATGCAAAAGTGTAAGGTTGAACGTCAAGAGAAACTGCACATACTG
This sequence comes from Arrhamphus sclerolepis, assembly GCA_037176975.1. Lineage (NCBI taxonomy): Eukaryota > Metazoa > Chordata > Actinopteri > Beloniformes > Hemiramphidae > Arrhamphus > Arrhamphus sclerolepis. The sequence goes on along the minus strand of JBAMYA010000007.1, from coordinate 6,687,920 downwards.
CCTGTGATAGTGGTTGCAGGGAAGTATGCACACCTCTCCCCCTCACCCAGCCACAGTCATACACCTTAGTATTGCTATCTTTGTAGAATGAATGCATTTCCTTACATGCAGTCCTTTTCACTGAAATACGTTTCTGACACAAGTCACTTTAAAACAGAACCACAGAAGAGCACGCTCACACATGCACACACAGTAAAAAATAAATAAATAAATAGAGTCAAGAACCACATCAGTCAGATTTCTTAATAAAAATAATTCATTTCGGGACAACATATAAATAATTATTGAATCACACAATACAGATATCTTGATATGAATAAATACTTAACAAATAAAACCAGGCTTTTTTCATACAATACCCTATTGTCAAAAGAAACTTCCACACCATTTGCATGTTTTGTTACACCTTCTGCTCGTAAGCCGATGCTCTTCCTACCGTTGGAATGTCCCTATACAAATCAGAGTACCATTCCTAAATGCCTCAGCAGCTTAGACAAGTCATGTGCAACTTATATGATCTCCTCTCAGGCAAACTCATTCAGAGCCCCCGAAACTATGTTAAGGGGTCCTGACGAGCTGACCACTAATTGGCCTTTAACTGATTAAGGTTCATCTAGAGGTGATTAAAGCACATAGAGATCTACACACAGGCCATCAGCATGTGGGCTGGCCTGACAGCTTTAGATTACAGTTGAATGAAAAGGCAGACCGAGAGCCTGTGTGTCATTTCTAACTAGAGCCACAGATGGACATCTACAGCGGATCTGCAGACGGGTTCAGCAGAGGTCTGAGGGGAATAACTGCTGCACCTGATATCACTTTTGACTTTGAGAAATGTTTTATGCTTGAGGTCGGCTGTGAAGACATACTTATTCATGTTTGAATGAAATAGACTGTTATGGGAAAAAAAACAAAAAAACAAAAACCAAACAACAACAAAGTTTCCATTTGGGGATTTTATGAGATATTTTGATTAGCGCCAACGTATGATTTCACAGAATTGAAGATGTCTATCTGTAGCACTCTAGAATAACCCAGGCTGGCCATTTTAAAGAGGTAACAACAACTGTTTGGCAATTGATGGCACATGTTTTTTTTTGTTTTTTTCTCTTTTGGCAGAGACAAAATTAAATATATCAAAATACATTTAAAATAAAAATCCAAAAGAAAACAGGAATGTCAGTTTTTCAGTGTGTGTGTGTGTGTGTGTATTCCAGAAGCACTCATAGGTGCTTTGTGTGTGTGTGTGTACGTTTGAAGATGAGGCATCGGGTTGGAAGGTCCTACAATATGGACTAAGATCCATATTGGCAAAAAAGCATTTTAAAGTTGGGGGCACTGATCTAGAATCACTGATCAGGCCCCTCTGGTCCATAAAACTTCATTACTACTTAAAGGCAAAACTTATCGAGGATCAGCCCCAATAGTGTGCTGATGTAGAAACAGCACAAAACACATTCAGATAAACAAGATTCGCCAGAGCAGGCAATGGGATTGCTCTCTGAACTTTTGAAATTGTCACCTTGGCGCATCCAGTAAGGTGGAGCAAAGAGGAATCCGTCTCTTTTACAGGTCTGTTTACTTAAATGTCACCCCAGGCTCAAGTTGTGGCATACAATCTCACAAAGCTTTTGCGTTTGCATGTATATGTGTGCATACGTGGTGGTGAGCTGGATAATTATCCAGACTGGATACGTCTTCCTTATCTAACAAGTTCTTTGCGTTGTTGGAAATCCCCTTCTGACAGGGCCAGCAATACTACGTTTGTGTTCATGTGCAGGCAAGCGTGCGCATGTGTCGTGTGTCTCTAGGTGCTTAAGTCGTAAGTAAACATAAAAAACAATGTCCAAGGCAACAGATCTGTTTTGGAGAAAAAGAGGAAACTAGAGGAAGGGAAGGAGGAATAGAAAGAGGGTGGGTCCTTCTCTACTGTGTTCTCTGCCTTCCGGCCGCTGACACCACTAGCATGTTTGCTACAATGGAGAGGCTTTTGTTTCTGTACATGTAGCACCAAAACTAGCAGGGGCCTGCCCTGTCTGTCTTGCACCATTTAGACAAATGGTTTTTGTTTTTTGTCTTCTTCTTCTGCATTTTCCACAGCAAGCAATTTATATCATTAACTTAGATAAGTCAATATAGTTAAGCTGATTGGCCTGAAAAGAAACTCACACTACAGCTGACTAATGGAAGAAAAGTCATTTTGTAGCATTTTAGAATAGTGAATGCAATTTGAGCAAATCTTTGCTTAAGAAAGGAACAAATTTTTTTTTTCTCTTATTTCAAGCACGCTTGACTTGCTTCGCTTTGGCCTATTTTGCCTCACTTCTTCCTACTACTTCTGCAGATTTGCCGTTGGACTTTCCCAACTCCTGCAGCCCTCACTCTACAGAGCAAATGCTAGACAGACAGGCAGACAGATGCACAGATGGGTTAAAACAGACACTGACAGACAAACAGACAGACACAGGGTATAAATCCTTGGCTGTGGTCTAGAAAGCAATGTCAGATGCTTCTTGTTATGTCAACATACAATCATTTTGTCCGGCACGATTCACTACGTACCTCTAAATACATATTGTACACAAGGGTTAAGTCAGTTGCTCTGACATGTAGCCAAACCTCTTACCGTGTCAGAGAACATGGCAAATCAGATGATAATAATTGCACAAAGAGGTATTCTGGAGGCCATGTCTACTGCAAATGCACACACACACACACACACCCTCACGAACACACACACACAACTACATACACACTCACCACCCCCCACGTACACACACTCTCTCTTCACATTCTACATGGGGGAGGTTGATTTTCAGGCCATAAGGTTACTAGTTAGTTACTAGCTAGTTAGTTAGTTGGTTAGTTAGTATCAGAGGTGCATTGATTGGCATGGAGAGCCCACAGCAGGGTAGTGGCTCTATCGTGCTAGCGACGCGTCGTCATCGTCATTGTGCGCAGTGGTGCATATGCAGTCAGCCACGATAAATCTGTTTGAAGTGGTCACACTCGTTACAGTAGCCCTGTTTCTCTTGGTTGGCATAGTGATCGCATCCCTGCGTCCGGCAGCGCTGCTTTGACTTCTCCTTGGGCGCCTGCACCCGCCTGCCTGCCTCTCTGCCCTGGCCACGCGTGTGGCACTCTGGGCAGAGGTCTGTGCAACCCGGGGACATGTTACTGCAGCCACTCCGCCGACACTGAGTCTGGGTCTGGGTCTGGGATTGTTGTGAAGATCTGGGTTTGGCTGCTCGGTCACGCTTTTAAACAGAGAAAGAAAGGGAAAAGATTAGTGAGGAATGAAATAGAAGTCAGAGGCAACAGGTAGTTAAAAATCGCTCTAAACCAAAGTCAGATGAAGGATAAGACACAGAAAAAAGGGCTTGACAACAATACAGCGGAGCAGTGAAGAAGTACGCCTACCATGACCAGAGGAGGAGAGTGCTGTGTGCGATGGGTCACTTGGTTGAGTCGTGCACTTTGCTCTTTGACGTAGCACTTATCACAGTACCCTTCCAGCATCGTCTTGCCAACTGCACCACATCCAGGCCCACGACACCGCGTGGCATTCTGGAAGCCTGTATCTAAACCATGCCGGCTCTGGACCGGAGCAGGGGGAGGAGTCAAGTCTGAAACAGACAGCGACCAGCATGAGCAACATGCCAATAGGCTTTCACTTTGAATTAAGAATGATCAAGCTTCAGTTAAACATGGGCAGTTATTCCACTATTTATTTATCCCAGTAACATTTCCATAATCTGCATAACATTTTAACAAGACAGTGATTTTATTGCAGGACTTACGGTGGTTGGTCTGATAGTCTACATAGCAAATAGTGCAGAAACCCAACTTCTCTGGTGTCCCAAAGAATGGGCAGCCAGATCTTTTACAAAGCCGGGCCAGGGGGGTCTGCCAGGCTGACGTGTGTCCTGGGGTTAGCGTGAGGCATGGTCTCTCAGAGTCTCTGGCCTGGTTCCAAGCAGAGGACGAGGCCTCAGTCCTGGGGTTGCTCTGCTGTGGCTCCCCCCTCTCTGGAGCCTGCTGACTCTGCATGCAGGGTGGACACAGACCATTAAATATCCTGAATGCCTCCTTTTTACACAACCCGCATCGTTCTGTCTCTGTATCGCAACCCCCCCATTGAGTCCAGCCAGAACCCTGTGGAGCGATAGGCCCCCCATTGGGGCCTGGAAGTCCAGTAGCAGCAGCTATTCCAGTTGCAGGGGGTCCATGGTTCTGCCTGGCATTGAAGCAGCGCTCACAAAGTCCATCATGCTCTACACTGAGGGTGAAGAGGCAGCCAGGTGTTTTGCACTTCATGGCATGAGTCTCACTGTAGAGGCTGAGGCTGGGAGCAGTGGGCGGAGCTGACCGGGGACTGGATAACACCACTCCTCTCCCAGAGGACGAGCATGGTGGGCTGCTGCTTCGGGCTCCTCTAGAGCTCACCTCAGTTTCTGATCCTCCCATCACTCCTATTCCACCTTGTACACCAGCTCCCTTGGTCTGAACCACCCCTTCTATCCTCGCTCCTCCACCAGAGGTGGCCTGTCGCTTCTCAAAGCATTCATGGCAATGAGGCTGCGTATCCACAGAGACATAGAAGGTGCACCGTGGCGTGGCGCAACGGATTTCAATGAGAGAGAGCTGGGAGACTGAGAAGGGTGGTGGCCGCTGTGGCTGGGCAGCCCATGCCTGCTCCTTGTCCTCCTGCCATCGCTGGTATTCATGGTTGACGAGCTGCAGGTAGTCCTCCATCAAGTTCATGTCTTCAGGAAGGTTACCCTCATCCAGCCTTTGGTCACAGACACACAGTGGAGAAGACACAAGCTGAGTATTTTTTTTGTTATGTCAAAACTAAATCAACATTATCTGTTATTTCCAACTAAAATGGAAATTTCTTATAAACACTTATCAATTCTGGGGACAAAGAAAATAACCTATAAGTACCGTGCAGCTTTCATGATCCATGTGGCATCGTGGCCCAGGCCTATGACTGGGATTTCTATCAAGTGCAGGTAGTCCTTGAGAAACCTCTCTTTATGCTGCTGCTCCTTCTCCATCAGAAAATGGACCTTCAGCTCCTCAAAGCCCACCCGTCTGGGGTTGATCAGTGGTACCGCCCGTATCTCTGGGAAAAAAAATCAGTTCAGAAAAAGTTGTTAGGCGTACAGTAATAATGAAAAAAAAATGCATTCCTCTTTTTTTTTTTTTTTTCTCTGTCATTTCAGCCACATGACACCTCCATCTTTGTGTTTTCTACCTGGACCGCTGTCTTTGATGGTGATGAGAGGTGCAAAGTGCTGGGAGTCGTAGCCAAGCACTATTGGGTATTTGTAGCACTCTGTGGGCGGCCAGTGTAGAGGCAGATAAATCCCACCCACATTCAGAGGAGAGATAGAGGAGCCAGATTTCATGCTCCTGACCACCTGGTCTGTTGTGGGGAAAAATAAAAAATAAAAAAATTTAGGAGGTTATGCCATGACTATAAACAACTTAAATGTTATTTTTGCGCAATACTAGTCGCTCCTGGATTTAATCAAATTAAGAGGTTAAGACAGCCCTTTACACCTGAGATTTTACTAGTTACTGTATATTTGTACAACATCCTGGTAAATGTTAAAAACAAGCGTGTGACAATTTATTCTCTTCCTTTATTCTTCTGAAATCACAATATCCAATTCTTCACTGAGAAAGACAGTAAGTGGTGTGTAAAACTGGCCACTATAAAGACCTCTCCTTCACTTTCTGCATCGCAGAGACACGTTAAAACGAGAGCAGCGGGTTTTCCATGACGAATGCAGAGAAAACGAGCACAATAGTAAAAAGTAAGCACCGGCAATGACGACGATGGGTCTGCGGAGAATGTTGGAGAGGATGAAGATGTGAATGTCCTCCAGAGAGTCAAACTGGAGGCCATTGCTACTGGAGACTGGAGACGCCATCTTCACAATCTTGTCCCATTCCTCCTCCCAGTTCTAGTACAGTGCACACACATATACATCTTGGCTGTAAACACTGTGCAAGCTCATGCAATAGGCTACATTTGTGCAAAATATTTCCTTAAGGAAAGCATGTCCACTAAAGCTAAACTCTGTCAGACTTTCAGATAAGCAGAAATGGCTGCGATGGTTGCTGTATGTTGGAGGAAGAATTTTAACACGGCCTAAGCCTGGCGTCCATACCATGGTGGTGTATCGGAGTCCAGTCTGGGTGAACTCCTGAGACTGCAGCAGCTCTGCCTGGAAGCGAGCCTTAAACACACCGGTGTCCGTCTCTTTCAGAACACTGTGGAGAGCTTTCCGAAGCACCAGGTCTGTATCTTGAACACCCAGCATGTACTGAGAGGCTGCATGAAGCAAACAGTTCCCATCTCCTAAAGACACACACACACATGCAGAAGAGGCAAGAAAACACAGTTAACAGTCAACTTTGTACACGCTATGCAAGGTTTAAAAACTGTGCACGAGAGCGCAAAACATAGAAGTTCCCTGTGCACACAACATACCCAGCGGACAAAAAGAGCTGTGTGCGCACAATCAAGTGTAACTAAAGTCTGGGGATTTCCAAGGCATCAAGCCAATTGTCACACTATCTGGTTTGTAGATTATTATATGACCCTTGCACGTCTGAAAGCACAGACATGCTACAGACAACGCTCAGTCTTTATGCAAGAACAGCTCACCTGAAAAACAGCTTTATGTAAAATGCTTCTACTAAACTTTGCACCACAGAAAAGTTGTCATGTTTCATGCCATAGAGCGTGTTCTGTCGTCTACTAACCGCCCAAAGAATCAAGGAGTTGGCCACTCAAAAGGCTTGTGCATGATCACACATAGCTTAAAAAACACTGGAATTTTATTCTGTCTCCTTTGGCAGTGCTGGGTTTTTTTCTCATTGTGAAACAGGAGAGCCCGTATGTGTCAATGTGTGCAGTTCTGAAAAACCCTGTTGTCACAGTAAACACAGGAATTTCCCTGCGCTAACTTCTTCTTTTTGTTGTATGTGTGTGTTTGAGATCCCCTTGAATGATCCCAAGTCGTTAATGCTGCTCAGCTGGTTCTGTACTTTCCGCAGGGGTGGGACTTGGACAGGATGGAATGATAGGGTTTTAACTACTGCCATCGTCGGCCGATAAAGTCTGAGATTTATAGATACGGGAGATAACATGTGCCTTCACACGCAGGGACACAGAAGGGGCATTCAGGTGCAACAGCATGTTTGGGTCGTCCAACCCTTCCAAAAAGAAATATCTACATCGAAGTAGCTCACACACCTGAAGCATGCACAGCCTTTTCTGCACTGTAACTCTATAAAAACTGAACTGTTCAGATATTTAGAGAAGTTCATGAGAGATTAAGTCTTTTCAACTTAAAGACTGGATAGGCCATACAATAGATCCAACTTCTTCTTCTTTTTTTTTTTTGCATAGGCCATACTGAGATCTGAATTTCTCAAAGCAACTCACTGTTTTTAAGTTCTGTAATGTTTTTAACTAAACAAACATCCCATTATACTTGAAGGAAGAGAACAAAAGAAGGCAAAAAACGAAAAACATCTGATTCTATTTCAGACTAGAAAGACATTTCTGTGCTTTTGCATCACTCAATAAATAAATAAAATGCAAAGTTCTCCAGTGGCAAAAGGCATCTTTAACAGACACAAAGACATACACAAATAGGCTCAAATGTCCAGATGCACACCCACTTCCTCTTGTGTAAAAACAAAAACAACCTACAGACTTTTAGATCTGAATTGAGGTGCCTGACGACTAAAGATGAAAGACCGCCGGCAGGTCCCGTCGGTCTAAATATAAACACTTCCTCTTTGGCGAGCAGAGCCACTTCCTAAAAACACATCAATGCAGGACCTTAACCCTTTTTGAATGGCATCCAGGTAACAACGCAGTTTAACCTTGTCGTGCAACCAGTGATGCTCCGATGTTTGAGTCACAAAATAAATAAATAAATAAATAAATCAAGTCCCCCACCGCTACTGACTATTTCAGCACTGAAAACAACTGGAGCATTTACTGCCAAAGTGATGCGGCGCAACAAAACTCTTGAGATCTGCTCAACTCTCACGACACACCGCTGCACAAGTGTATCTTTCTTCTTTGCTCCCTCAAAATGTGTAGTCAGTGTGTCTTGGCTGAACCAACGGACATGAGGGGGACACATGACAGACATGGGATGCTTTTTTGGGAAAAACCCCTTGGATGCGCTGGAGATGTTCAAGACAGGAGAGACGACACACTAAACTCTAATTATGCATGACTTCTGAGCAGGCAACAGGAAAACGAATGTGGCCCTGTTATTTTAATTGGAGAGGCAATAACGTTTTATAAGGAAATTTTTGTTTTTATGCTGGTCATTCCTCTTTGTTTGCCTTCAATCTCCAGAGGTTTGAGTCATTAGTGCACTCACACAGTTGAAGACCCGGGTCAAAGCTTTTGGGAGCAAATTTAAGTCCGAGACGCTGTAGGATGCTCTCAGATGGACTTCTTCTCTCTCACGTTCTCTCTCAGTTTGTGTGACTGTTAAGCTCCAGTGACTCAGCAGCAGTCATTCACTCCTGCATGTGTGTGTCTGTGTATGTGTGTGTGTGTTGTCCGTCCTCTGCTCAAAGTCACGTCTGGGTCCTTCAGAATTAGACGATCCGGTTCTAAAATCTGTCCCATCTTTATGGCATCTTTGCAAGCCAGGAAATTCCAAGTAGGTTACTGGCAGTGGAAGTCAGAAGAGTTTGTCATCAGTTTGTGGATGTTTCTGTAGAGGAACTACAGACTGATAAGAGAAACTAATTTAATTACTGTTAACTTCAGAAGTGGAAGGAACCCTCAGGATATTGCGGTTCCTCATCCAATCCAGTGAGTGTTTAAAGTAAAATTCTGAGATGACGCTGATGCTGGAATTTCTCATTTGAAGACGAAGAAAAAAAAAGGACCAACTATTTCCCCTGGAAACTCACATGTTTCAGACAAACCTATGAGTGCCGATTGATTTCCATTTCCTCCTTTTGTTGCAAGTGTTTGTTTTTTCCCCTTTACCGATCTTGTTTTCACACCAGATGTGTGTCAGTTCCTTCAGTCGTGACCAAAAAATGTTTTAAAAACTTTTGAAAAAGGCCTAAAAGAGACGTAACTGTTTCTGCAGTTGTATGGTCACATTTAACTGAATGAGGCCTGGTGAGCTGTAAAACGTCAAACAGCCACAGAAACAGAAGCACAAGACTTAAGTCAGGCAGGCGGCAAACTTATGTGATCACCCCTCAGATCAGTTTATACTTTTTACACACCAACGCCTACGCACAAAAGCTGGGGACAAACCCCTTAAGTCGGTGAGTGAAAAATTGTGGAAACACTCAGCGCTGAAGCATCATCGACAGTAAACAACGTTGCTGCTTGTGACGCCAATGAATTTCCCAGGACAGAGCACCGAAGCCCCCAGAGTGAGTGTTTGTCTACGCTGGGATGTTCCCGCGTTACAACATCCACGTAACAGAAAAGATGACTTAACGACAGACCGCCCGAACGCCAGCATGAGGCTCGGCGCAGCAAAAGCAGCGGGGCTGCCAAAATGACTCCGTGTGAAACTGGAACCCGTGCACCTCAATTGTTGTCACTTACAGTAATCCTTCTTGTGAGTAATGACATCTCAGAATTTACATATCATGTACCCCTGACTCATAAACACACAACTTCTCTGTCATAGAAAATGAAACAAAAGCAAACATCCTCTTTGGAGAGCAATTAAGATGTCTACGGTCCCTAAAAGTGAAGAGAAAAATTACAACTGCTCTAAAATGCCGCCAAAAAAAAAAAAAAAAAAGTTAACTAACGCACCTTAAACTTTATGGATCTTTACGCAAAAGTAAAGAGGACCACTGCAGTCAAACGTTCCACCATGAGAATGTTTCTTACCATTGGTGCGCAACGGCACCATCTTCTTCAACTCTCGACACCAGTTGAGCTTCTTCTCCTGCTCTAATGAGGCCTGCATGGCTCGGTCCAGGATGGCAGCTTGTACCACTTCCCTGAAGGCCTGCGGGAAGTGGTTCATGGCGATCATCTCCAGCGTGTAGCGATGCATTCCCCGCAGGTGGTGCATGAGGCCGCCGCTGGCAGCGGGCTTCACCACGTCGTTGGGAACTCGCTGACGGATCTTCACCGCCTTCAGCAGGTTGGAGACAAACAGGAATTTGGGAAGGAAGTTCTGACCTTGCGACATGGCGGACGGATGGCCAGGGAGGACAGAAGGAGGGGAGGAAGAGGATGGAGGAGGAAAGGAGGAGGAGGAAAAGGAGGCACCAGCCGGTGATGATTGAACAACGTGGAAACTGGAGAGACACAATGGGAGAAGATTTGTTACTTCACAGCGTCATACTATAGAAAAGAACAAACTGGTGAAACTGGCAGGAATTTTTTTCCCGGAGATTCCCCTTCCTTATTAATTTAAACTTAAGACACCACTTATATTACAGTTTCTTTGGGAAACCACCCATCACAGAGGATTATTCCACTGTGAAGGTTATTTTGTGTTTCGCTGGAGATTCTGCTGGGTCAAACCAAATGAAGTACACAAAGAACGCTTTGTGTTCTTGTTTGTTCTTCTCATTATTCTTTTTCAGCTTGATGGTCTTTGAGAGTTTCTCCCAACAGGGTGTCCCACTGTCCTGCTGCGCTCAAAGGCTTCCAACCATAAACTGGTGTTTTCCCAGACTTTAAGTGCAGACCACCCAGCGCTTCTTAGGCTGCTGGTTAAGGTCAGAAGGCTTCATCTCCTGCCAACACCTCACCAGTTGTTGGCCCACATCGAGTCTTTATTTAAAAATCAGGGTGTAAGACAGTGACAAAGTTAAACATCATCCGTGCATAAGATTGATAACATGTGCAGGTGCACAAAAATGTCACTACTAAAACTGTTTTCTGATTGATTTACAAGTGAGAATATGACCAAACAATCGAAACACGGTTTTGACTCAAAAAAGATTTACGGGTCCCCGGTGACAGTTAAATGCAAAAGGTCTTTCGTGTACATTTCAAGTCAAACTTCAGTGTGTCACAAGTTCAGCGGAAGAAAAAAAAAAAGAACAAGAAAAAAAGTGGTGGTCAGCAAGTAAGTCTGGAGTTTTGTTGACTTTTAAACTTCCTCCAGAATCCTCATATCAGCTGTGTGGATTCAAGTTAAAGTTGACAAACGCCAGAATGCTGAGTTCCTGCTATCCTGTAACATCAGCAGGTGCAACAGCAGCCCAGGCCGTGCTACAGAGCTGCCAGAGGGACTAGATAACGTCCACCTGGATGTCAGGGAGCATGTTGACATGAAGGAGTAGTGCGGTTGTGTGTCACAGCAGGTAGACTTTCAGGAGGACGGGCAGCTGCAACGGCGCTGGACTTTGGGGTTCAGTGTGGCTGGCTACACACACTTACACACACACACACCAAAAACACAATAACAGGAGACTTTGCTGACGTTTAAGGCTTACGTAATTGCAATGACAACTACCTTTGAAACAATGTAGCATCCTTTCGTGTATCACGCCGCGGGTTGTGGTTCAGTGTGGCGGCGTACAGATGGTACATTTGGCCATTTAATCGCTTCGTTATCCGCTCGAGGGTGACGTCTTTGTAAACAATGGCTGTCAAAGACACTGTCGTGAGCAGGCTTCACGCTTCCTCCATATCCCCCACGAAACACGACCGTACACTACTCAAGGCCCGAGCGCTGATGCGCCCAACAAGCACATCCCGGCTTCTTTGGTGGGGGACGTTGTCCACCACGGACAGACAGAAGGAGGGAGGACTGGTGTCTTACCTGTGTAATAATGTCGGAGGGGGTAATCACAAAGCCTCCTGGATGCTCAGGCAAGTCCTCTCTCAGCCACTTCACTCAGCCTCACCGCAGCGGTCCTCGGCGCCATTCAACCTTCTTCTTTCCTTCTCTATCAGATCTATTTTGGAGCTGTCGCAAGCCCTTTCAAAATACTACACACGTCCGCAAACGCTAGTTTGAAAAAAAAAAAAAAGAAAGAAAAGAAAAAAGTCAAGGGGATTTCCACTCAGGGACTTTCCGTCCACCCATTTTCCTCTCTCTCTCTCTCTCTCTCTCTCTCTCTCTCTCTGTGTCACACTCTGGTGTTGTATTTCTCCGCCGCAAGGGGGCGCTCCACCTGTCTGACTCCACGCTGAAGAGCATAAAGCACATCCCACCTACTGAGCACAAAGGAGCGTCACTGGGGGAGACAGACAGGTCGCGTCATACTCTATTTCATGAGGCAGCCTTTAGATATAAATCATTAAACCTGCAACACGACCGGCATCAGCAAATGACTCAGGAAAATGAAAAAAAAAAAAATATATATATATAGCTATATCACTAAAAGCAGGATTTGACTTGCTGGCAGCATGCATACGTGCTTATTTGAGAATTTACAGACTACATTTGGAGTGATGATGTGATACTGCTTTGACTGTTAGGAAAATGAGGGTTTTTTTTTTGTGGTTCTGAAAAGGATTAGACATTTCAGAGACAAATATAGGTGTCCTGCTACCACAATATCTATGTGTGCTGGAGTCATTCAATAATCATTCCCTTTCTTTCACTAGTTAATGAGTTATAGTTCAGCATTTACTATTTTATTCACATTCAAGTACAGTTGCGTCTTTTTTCATGCTTGTTTAGACTAACCTACACAGACACGATAAGATGCTAAAAAATAAAGTTGTGCAGCTTTTCCCAAACAGGAACACCATGTCACTTCTCTATCATTACATTGCAAAAATTTTCAACAAAGATATCAACTGCAAAACATTTATTTATTGTAATAATAAAAGGCTTTAGATAACATCCAAGCCTTGTGTCATAATGTCCCGAGAGGAAGGGAATTTTCAGCTAAAATCCACCTAAAATAACAAATTAGAAAATAGTTTTCTTCCAAGCAGACTGTTCCTCCATGTTCATAGAAACAATAGAGAACCGTGAATATCACTGTGCACACAGAAATAAAATACAATTCTACCTCACATGTGGTTTTTATATAGTGGCAAACCAGAACAGACCATTTTATTTGCAAACGATGTCAGAAATATGAAGCATCTATTAAAAACATTCATCACATCTGTGCCTGCAACAGAAATTGAAACTCTAAATGTATCAAAACCCACACATTTTTTGCGCACACCTGTTGGCTACGATGGTTGAAATGTGTTTAAAACTCACACACAAACTCTCTTATCTGTGGCATCAGCATGTGGCAGACCACACCAACTGTCTGACTGGAGTCAACCAGTATAGAAGCTAATGCACTTTTGTTCCAACTCTCACATTTAGTTTGCAGATGTCGCATGTAACAGACAAAACAGAGAGACATTAGAAAGACGAATGGAGAAATCTTGTACCTTTGTGTGAATGATGTGCAGGACGCAGATAGAGACATGGTGTCAATACACACATTCACACAGGTTCCTGTAGTCCATACTGGTTTCCATAGCTACATGTTTTACAGTTTAGCCCATACGAGTGAGCAAGAAAATGATAAATCATCATTTAAGGTTAAGTACTTGACCTACTGGGTAATTTTCAATAAAGTGAAACTAATTTTGCTGTAAAAAGGTGAAAATCCCCGTCAAGTTGCCAGTAAAAGGTGCCGCGTCCAGAATTTTTGATATTTCACAGTGGCAGTTTTTTTATCGGATAAATTCTTCCGCAATTGAGAAATAAACTATAAAAACAGATCAAAGTAAATTCAGAAGTCTCACTTTAAAAAGAAAAAAAAGTATAGTCGGGTCAAGACCACAGTGATTTGAAATAGACTGAACCAGTTCTGGGGAACTAATAAAAAATAAATCAAAACCGACATTCAGAACCAATAATCAATATTATCTTTCGATTAGTTCTCTTTTCTGAAATATCCACATAATGACCGAGTTAAACTGGGTGTTCTACCTTTAACTCTACCTTTCACTTATCCCAGTTTTAATAGTAAAAACCCTGTCAGTGAAAATAAAGCTAAAATAATCGTAATTGAGTTAACTTGTTTAATTAATCGTGACATTAATTTTGAGGTCACATGGCCCAGCTCTAGACTGAACCAGAACCTGAACATATACACTAAATATTTACAATACAACAAAACAAAACTGTGTTTAAGTTACCTGTGAAGTAAGTTGCAGCTCAGCCTCTGTGGTGGATATTCTCTGCAGACTTGTATCCAAGTAGAGCTCTGGAGCTTATGTACCTGCTGTTATCTCATCATGTTGTGCTGTGTCACTCCTCCCTTTCCATTTCCTTTCCCTTCCCTATGGAATCACTCCCAGTTCTGTGTTGTGCTGCCCAAACACTGGAAACCACAGGTCAATTCCCTACCTGTGCAGGGAACAGAAACCAGAAGAAAAAACAAAAAAAAAATCACCTGACATGCATTCATGAATGATTCTTCCTTTAAGAGCTCAATGCTCTTTCCCCTGAGTCACTAGTTACACAAACTACCTCTCTTCCTCTGACCTATATCATAAGACCACAAGTACTTAAAAACACGTAGTGTTGCCGTATTTTAACAATTCAAAATACTGTTGCAGCTATTAATAATGCTGGTGAATGAAACTTCCCAACTTTTTAAACAGGTTCTTCACTGGGTCAAATGTCAGCTGAGTCACAAGCTGGAATGATCAATAATAGCTGACAGTGGAAGCGATGAATACAAAGCAACAGACCACGGAAACCCCCAAAGGAGACAACTGACCCCCTGTGCCGCTCCAGTCCACCAGCTGTCGAAGTCTATCGCTTCATATATGTATACGATGCGGTCAGATATGCTGAGGAGTTCAAGAAAACAGTCACCTCTGGACTGTTTCAAAGTCTGAAGGACTTTTTAAATGATACCAGTAGATAAGATACCCCCCTTACACTGCCCAGTATAAAATAAGCAAAATTAACTTCATCCTATGAGACCAACAGGACATTTCTGAGAAGCTGCTCTTGTCATTTGAATTCTCATTTAGAAATACGGGAATGTACCCAGTTATAACTAAAACACAAATGAGAACTTGTATTTTGCTCAGATTTTTCTTTTCCCATTTCACACCACTTCACATTCCACTACTGTTGTGAAAGTAGTGCAGTAAAATGTTCCTCAGAGCAGGAATATTGTACTGGTGGTGTTGATCACACGGCCGATATCTCTGATACTTGTGTAATTAAAGAATTCTCACTTTTTTTCTCTTAATTATATGCAGAATATTTTTAATAACAACATAATTTATTGGTTGTAACAGAAAGCAACTTGTACTTCTGTGACTAAAACATGTTCAGTTAAACAAAAATGGTTAATCAGATATGGAAAAATGACACATTTTTACGAGTTTCAGAGGCGGACATGCTTCAGGTATAATTCATAAGTACTAGCAGCATCTTCAGTTCAGAGCAGTACGTTTTCCGTGTAGAAATAATGAAGGAAGTGATCTGAAGATTTTATCCTCTGCTGACATCCCGACAGCACATAACCACTTACATACATCCCAACTTCAGCAGTTTTCTTGTTTTGGTGACACTAATTTTTATCAGCCAGATACATGCTTTCCCATGTTAATCAGACTGTAATGACTTGTGTTTAAATTACATATTGATGTTCTTCTGATTTTGTAGTTTAAGTGTAAAAAAAAAGAAGTAATTGAATATTCTAATGTGCACTTCCTGTCTCCGCTCAGTTTAGGGGGTTTTGTATAAATGTAAATGGAAGAGTTTGACTCACTGGGTTTTTGACCGATTATAACACTGACATTGTTTAAAAAGAAGAAAAAAAAAAAGAAAAGGAACAAAAGATGACGCCAGCTTTATTTTCTGGCGCGCAGTAACATCTTCTATGTTCTCAGCACAGACTATATACTGTATGAGTTCTATTAAAACAGCTGCAGTGACCTCCCTACAGCCAGATGTGGCTACCTTTGTCACGACTTCTCCTCTCCCCCTTCTGCATCTCCCATTCTTCTTTCCTTAAAGACAAAAATAACCAAAAGACACAACCTTTTTTTTTTTAAATTACTAAAAACAATGCCTTATGTTTGAGCACCAGTACAATAATCTTCCTTATTAGGTTAAAAGCTGAATTTGGGGGTTGCACTTGAGGCTTTATGGTGATCAGTAACATGTTGGCCGTTCACACAGTTATCTGCTAGTAATCCATGTACTTTACATTAATCTAAAAGCCTCATAATGCATACCTTCATATGTTCTCCATATTCATACATCTCTTATGTTCTGACAGTGTGGCCAGTCCCTCAGCGTGACTTCTAAACCCAGATTGTTCCATCAGATCCCCAAAAGCCTCGGAGCCCTGTCCCAGTATGAGCTGGCAGAGCAGTGGGGGACAACCCTGGGGAGAACTGTGAAGAAGAGCATCTCAGTGTTCTTCTGGCTCTTCTTCTCAGCGGAAAGCACCTCGGAGGCGGATCGAAACCAGCCCCCACTCGACTCTTTTTTGTGTAGGGGTAAAGGCTTATATGCTCTATTTATTGCCATACATATCTTTTTTAAGGGTCACAAGTGAAAAAGATGACTCTGAAAGTTCAAGCTGACCTGGACAGAGGGGGCCATGTGGGCTGTGAAGGTAGAGGGTGACGGAGCCACCGAGTCTGAAATACTGAACAAGCCTGACCTCTAGTGGCGTACGTCCAGCAGCGCAGACAGAAAGTAGTAAAGCTATCTCCATATCCTGAGGTGGGAAGTTTGAACACATTTCCTGTCATTTAACCTCACGGGCCACATGGAAAAATCCTTTTTATATTTTTTAAGCTCTAGCGGCCTTTAATCACCATCAGGAGGTAGGAAGGCGGGGCAGAGAGAATGGGGGAGACACAGCAAAGGGTCACAAGGCGGGAGTTGAACTCATGACTGCTGCAGGAGGACTGAGCCTTGTACACACTGCTTTAACCACTAAGCTATGCAGCAGCCCAATGCACTGAGCATCTTTACTTGGAACATGGGTACCTTAGTGGTAGAGCTGGAGAAATAACCAATTTCCATCACACCCATCATCTGGGAGGTCTTGGTTCAAAGAGCTGTTGCATCAGGAAAGGCATCTGTAAAACATTTGCCAAATCAGTCATGTGGATCTCTCTACTATGGCAATGCCGAGCAGCCAAAACTGAATTATTATCATTCTCATAATTATTATTATTTTAAATCTGTATTTGGTGCCTTCTATTTTATGTTCCAATAAAAGTAGGTAGGGATGTTGCACATCTCATTCCACAGTTTATCTACAGATTCAAAGAAATAGCACAGATTAGTAATGATTAGTCTATGATGTAAACACTGAGATTTATTACAGGGTACAAAACATTGAAATGCTAATCCTTAAGAAAAACATTCTTTCATGGTAATCTACTGAAAAAAAAAATCTACTGTTGTATTGTATTGTAAAGCACTGCTGTCTGTGAAGGGTCCTCTATAAATAAAGGTTACTTTCACACTGAGATCTCGCCAGCTCAGTGTGTATTGATGACAGACAATCCAACTTACTGGTCAAACCCTTTTCTAGAGAGCGATTTTGAACCCTTCTTTTTTTCTCGTACTGTGTGTTGTCATGTTGCAAAAAAGGCCAGAATGAGCAGGACTACAACACCAAGTGGAACACACCTATCATTTAGAGTTGCCTATTGTTGCCTTGCTGGCTTAGTTTATGTTAACCAAGGGTGATAGAGTGATGTTACTGCACATTCATTTTGGAAAAAAAAGATCCACTCCAGACATCCACCTTTCAGACCTACCAGTGTGTCAATACCGCAGAACCTCGATTGAAATGTCATTTCAATGGCACCATTAGAAATTACCGCTACCGGTAACCGATGCTCGATCAGCACGGCTACACACATCTAAGTTTCATCCTGAGACCCTCCAGGCCAACCACAACCAGTCACAATAGTCTGTTAATACAGCCACTGCACAGCTGTGGTGAATGTAAAATCTAACTCTGGAGACCAATACTGTTTTTCTTTTGGACCAGGTTTTAGGTATGTTTATTTCTGCTGCAAAGTTGTTAATTTTACCACAGTGGTCAGAAGGGATTTGCTCTGTTTTGAAGGCAGCACCTAGTGGTCAGTTGATGAATTGCATTTTCTGCAACTTCCTGAATTGCTTCAACCCTGAAGTCAGGATGTTGGTGTTTGGCAGGTTTCACAGCCAGTATTCACACATCCAGCACCACAATTCTTTAAAATCTATAGATTAAACCTAACCAGGCTGCACCAAATATTCTTTTTTTTAAATAAAAAACAACAACAACAAAAACAAAAAACTATTGTGCTTCTATTGAAACACACCTCTGACTTAGCAGTCATGTTTAAGTTTTAAATCTCTGGAGGAAAAAGAAAACAGTCCTTTAAGAATGCATCGCTCCACACGTTGTGAATCACATAGTGTTTATTTTAAGGAACTTACCTCACTTTCTACATTTTTCTTTTTTGTACTACAAACCTTACAGCTCTGGTCACATGTTTCAGCACACCTGCTCAGTCAAAGGTCATTTAGGTGAGTCTAAACCTGTGCTTGGTACGGGCTTTATAAGTGAGTCGTTCAAATTGTTAGATCTTTTTTACTTTAACACATTTGAGGAAGAAAATCCCCCCCCCCCCCAAAAAAAAAACATGTAGGGGAAACTGAAAATATAGATACAGTGTTGTAATAAATTTAATGATTACTTATGGGTCTTCATGGCTAGACAGATAAATATGCATAATCAGGTTATCACAGCTGTTAATGAGGTGCTGTTGTCCTTTAGGATCTTTCTACCACTATTCTGTAATTTAGATCCCACTTCCTTGCCGCCTGACCTCTTGCACTCATGAAAACTCAAGCGAGCTTTTGGTCTTTACTTCCACTCTTGCTTAGAGATGTAGTCAGAGACGTGGATAAATATAAAGAATGCATTTGTTCATGTCAAGCATATCACTCTTCTTATATTTTTTCAGTGTAATGTGAACAGAAATGACAGAAAATTGACATCTGTCATCAATGGAAGTGACGGCAAAAGAGAAGTGTACAAAAGCGGGTGTGTTTGATGACTGTAAGTTGATTCAACTTAATAAAAGTTATAATAAAGACAATAAAAGATTATAAAAAAACCTTGGTGTTTTCCGATTTAGTTGATGTATACATGGACAAAAATTCCAGAACCTTTAAGAACTTTCATTTTTCTTTCTTTGCTTCTTTTAAAATGTCTCATTTTCCTCTACTCTTTCACGCCCTTTGACTCCTCGTCTTTTTTTCTGTCCTTCCCTCCCTTCCCTGGCCCTTCGCCAGCAAACTCCGCCCTCTCTCCACCCCGTTTACAGGGAAGTCAGAGCTGTTTGGACTCGCACAGCAAAGTGTCACCATGACTGAGGCTTGTCTCAGGGTGTGTCTCTCTCTGTGTGTATACAGCGCATTATTTGTGACTCACGCCTGCACATTTCAGTGTTGTTTGTCATATTTTCCTGCATATGTCTGCTGCAGTGGAGACGAGAACATTATTTGCATATACACTTTTAGGCCCAACCCGCTGCTGGCCAACAAAGAGTTTCGGCTTTCTAATTCACTTTAATTCAAGAATTCATGTTCACTCTTATGGTTTCTTCTGATAAACCAGGTTATTACTGTATTTAAATCTAAACTGTACTTTACTAATTTGGCCTGGGAAGAAAAGTCAGAAAGCCTAACTTATTTTAAACAAACAAAATGCTTTTTATTGCATAAAAACAAAAAAAACAGACTCCCAAAAACAATTCATACAACAGCAGAGAAAACAAGCTGAGAGATTTCCAGTGAGTTTCCTTTAGTACAGCATATAACCCAGACAGTGACTAAAAATCTATGATAAGGTTGAAAAGACAGAACATCTCCCAGACTGTAAAAGTTCAGTTCTTCAGAACGCTCGTACGTACGTATTTGAATGAAACACCTCGGCTGTGTCTCAACATGCGTTTGGCCTCCATGTGAGCAGAAGCAGCCCGAGTCGTTAAAAGTGGAAGAACCAGTTCGATGGAACATTCAAGGACTTCAACATAACTACAAAGACTTTAAGGCACGTTTAAAAAAAAAAAAAAAAACAACAAAAAACAGCAAGTGATAGATATTACTGGTATCTCCAACAATGCAAAAGCAGTTTCTATTTTATTTAACTAATTAGGAAAGCTTTTAGAAAACGTGGGTTTGGTCTTCTGTGTGTGGGAATTTTATTTGATTTCTTTTCTAACTCATCTGAAAAACAACAGTTTCCTCTATAAACTCATGATTTTACATGTACCTGCCGTGAAGCATTAAAACAGAATAAACTAGTTCATTTTGTTCCCTTTGAACCAAAATTTGACAACATTGTTAAACATGTTTCAGAAGCCTTTTAGGGGAAAGAAAGGAAGAAAATGTTTTAACAGCGTTTAAGACCATTTCCCTAAACTTGGAAAGAAGCATTTACAACAAGATCAAACACCTCTTCGTCCTTGTCGGATCAAGTTCTGCTGGATTTATCTACTTGATGCGTACTGTTCAGTTTTCAATTAAACACCCCCAAAGCAACACAGCCGGGTCCCAGTTATACCGCTTTGATAATAATAAAAGTTTACAAAACTCTTGAGGCAAAACAGCAGATAAGAAAATGCATTAAAAAAAGGTGCAAAAGTTGCCGTTAAATTGAATGTGCGCATTTCTGTACGTACACGTCACATTCAGCCAGTGAGCCTGCCGTCAGCCTCTCTTCTTCTTCCTTAATGTAAAGCTACATACAGAATTAATGACACCAAGTTTAGATTGCTCATCTACTTACTAAGCTTTTAGAAGAAATCTAATAAAATCAGATGGACGCTATTTTTTTTTACTTTTATCTTCTTGTTTCTTACACAAAACTATCTCCTTTTCATCAAGTGCACTTGGGTGATATTGCTATGAGAATTAAAGTTAAAAAGCACAGGAATATGTTTAATATGTTTGGTTTTTTTAAAGAAAAAAAAAATCTGAAAATGCAGACTAAATCTAAAACCAAAGACGAAGTCCAACATCAAGGCTGGTGCCGCATCCAATCACAGTCCAGTTCATTTTGGGACGTTTCCATGGCTAAACCAAATCTAACTGAGCGCTGCCATTACGGATCTTTGGTGAAATGGTCCAGTTCATCAGGCGGTACAGATTCCAGCGAAGAGGGAAAGGAGGAAATGGCTGTGACTGGATGGACGAGCAGGTTTTGTTTTTAGGAGGAGGTATAGAGGTATTTCGGCTTTGTTTCGCCGCGTAGGTGATCCTCGTAACGCGTCAGGCAGCAGAAGAGGAGGGTGCAGCCGATGCAGAGGATGGTGGCACCCCAGCCGAAGCCGTAGGCCCAGGTGAAGAAATAGTTCCCCTCGAAGATCTCCTCCTTGAACTTGACGGGGTAGATGATGAGAGCGATGATCTGGATGATCACTGCGGAGAGAGACAGATGTGTAACCAGTGGATGCTCATCAGAGGACTGGGTGAGGTTTGATCACTTTGACGACAGGAAACATCTTTGAATGATGCTGAAGAGTCGTCAAAGAAGCTCCCTTAAACAAAAAACTGTTTGCTGAAATATTTCTGTGTTTACTGTGATATTTTGACATTTGTTTTGTTGATAACGCTATGTCGTATTTATTTTTGTATTTTTTTTCTTCTCCTTGCTGCCCATTAATTGGCTGTTTCATGACATTGACATATCACCTCCTTTTATGGTTTACTGTAAAAAAAAAACAAAAAAAAAAAACAGCACAGCAGATGCTTGAAAATCACCTGACATCATCTTTTACCAGCTTGAAAACAAAGAAAATGAATCACCGCCAGTCCTGTAACTACACTGCACTGATACTGTCACTGCCAGCAGGGTGTGGAAAATACTTTCACACGAGTGTGTCAGAGTTGCATAAACACACCAAAATCTGGCAGATCGAGGTGTGTGTTTGCAGACAGCGACTGGTTCTGGCACCGATCAACGTCCATCTCAAAGTACTGAAAATTATTCTTGAGAAGGGCGTGGCGACAGTTTGCCGCTTGGCTGACTCATAAAAACATATAAGAAAACGATTTTATCCCTGCAGTTTTATATGACTAACAGCTTTGAGTTAATCAGAAACATTTAGCTGACTTCTGAACTTTGCACATTTACTGTGAGCTAGTTAGCGATGACACATCTGGCAGTTCTGCACATTAAAATAAATAAATAAATAAATGAGTGAGTGAATTCAGTCGAAGAGAATGAACCACCTGTTGCCACGGCACTGTCGCAACAACAGACAACACTAAACCTTCGGTTTAACCTGCAGCGCTTCTCCGTGACTTGTCTCTATGACGTCAAACAAGCCTTCATCATCATCATCATCATCATCGTCCTTATCCATTTTTCTGTGGAATTCTTAAATCCATTCACTGTCATTTCCATTTGTCACTTCTTTTTTTTTAATTATCTACTTTAATCTCTCTGCTTGTCTTCTCAATAAATAACCTTCATGTCACCGTGTTGCTTCTAATCATGCAGGCTACTATCATGTTAAGCACTTAAAACTTAATCTCGTCCCTGCTCTTTGTGTTGCAACGGCTGAAATCATTTTTAAAGCACAGCTGAAACAAGAGGGACGTTTGGCTTTATTCTCAGGTACTGCCTGTTCCATGTCATGCTAACACCCACCCACTCACGCCCCTCTTTAATCTGTTTAGGCTGTGGTGGTGGGGGGTGTATACCAGTTGACATTTAGCTGAGCTCTGAGCTCCAGCTGGGATCTGTTGCTAGTTCATTGTAGTTCCTATCATCCGATCCTGCTCACACTCAAACCTACTGCTGATTTAGTGCCGTGACCTGTGGAAGGGTTTTCCTCATGTCTGGTAGAAGGTCTAAACCAGAAACCCGCCTGCTCCCCAAATCAATCCCAACACGTGCTGTTTTGGTGATAAGGTGCTTCCAAGCCTGCCTCTGTGAGAGTGTGAATAACTTACCAACAGCAAGCAGCAGTATTCCAGTGATAAACAGAAGAGGAATGTTGACCTTGCACATCGCCACAATGGAGATGATGAAGGCAATGATGAGGAGGATGAGGCCAATCACCATCAGGGCAGCAACCGCCTGGGCCCAAGCTGAAATAATAATAATAAAAAGTGAATAAATTAACATCAGAAATATCAACCTTAACAGCTGTCACTCTACAAAAGGAATTGGTTTTGGTTTTTTTCTCATGATGAGGCCTTTTGGGCCTTTGAATGTTGGAACATCGAAATAAGGAAAGGTTTGGGCTTAGTTCCTCCTCTCTATTATAATTACCAGTTGATCTTCCGCTGAAGTCTCTATACTGTATATCGTCATCCGAGTTCAGGTGGGAGATGACCCGAAGCGTTAAAGGTTCGAGTCTCAATCAGGGAGCAACAGCAGACGTTAGAGGAGTTGCTTTGGAAACGTTTGTTCCTTTTAGTTCCACCAAGGTAGGAAGAGTTCTTAATATTATGCACGCAGCATCAAATAAATTACCATAATAATCTCGACTGGGCCTCCGACTGACTGAAGCTGTTCTTTTTTTTTGGGTCATATTTGATTTTAAAGATGATATTCTCCCAAAACGGACTTGAATTAAGGGTTTGAAAAGGCAAAAGAAAAAGAACACTGTTGAAAAGTGGATGTTTTTAGACAGACTGCGTAGACTGCACCGTTTCCCCGACCACCTCCCAAACAGCTAAACCAACGTTGAAGCAGAGTCCTGCCACCCCTGCAGAGGTTATCCAATAAAAGGCACTTCTTCTGCATTTATGTTTCTGTTTCACATTGTTGCGCAGAAGAAAATGAAATAATTAACCACTGCTGATTAAATCATCTTTAATGCATGAGTGAACCTCACCATGCAGTAACACCCATTCGTCTATTTTCTATACCCACTACATCCTAATCAGGGTGGGGTGCAGGGAACTGGTGGGGTGCAGGGAACTGGTGGGGTGCATTCCTGTACAGGTTGACTTTGAATCTTAGGGCCGAAAAAGATAAACATGAGCATCTACGATGAGACTCGCTCCTACAGACAATTTAGACAGATACGGTTCCAACATTCCTATAATAGACTACATCATCAGTGTGAAGTTTGGTGGATCATCATCCTCGTTTTTGGGAATCAAACGAGTCATCATTCAATCATTGTTGCAGCCGCTGAGAACACGTTCTCATCGAGAAACGGAGGGAGAAAAAAAAGCTTCCTCCACTGGTCACCTGTAGACATGGAATCAAAGGGAATCGTGGCCAAAACACACACTGTTTCGCTGCTGGATGCAGACAAACTTTGTGAGAACATCTAAGGCTCATATCCATTGTCTTCTGAACAAATTACATGAGTTTCTAGGTATTAAAAAACAAGAAGAAGAAAACTAATTACTAGATGTCAAGCCTAATGCACTTAGTTCCAAGATTTGTTCTGTATTTCACAACAACCAGGCTCACAATGTGGATTTTCAGCACACAGTTATCACCCACTATATGCTGATGCTGGATCAGTCCACACCCCTGAATTATTCACAGCCCTGAGTGTGCGTGAGAGTGTTTGTTTTCAGATAATGCCTTAGCCAGGGGCATTTCTTTAATGGCGTACGCATCAGACTAGTTCGACTAGTTCGAAAAACAAACTGTTGCTCTTCTCTTGACTCGTCGGCTCTTCCACGCCAAACTTTGAGGAATGTACAATCAAACTTATTCTGCTCTGCATCAGGAAGAACGGAAGTGTTCATGTCGGATAGAGAGCATTTATAATCAATGAAGGTTCCATAGGTCATGAAAACATCTCCGTGTCTGTTCCTTATAATTCAGAACTAAAACTGCTTGGACTAATTACTTAATCTCATCCAGATGTTCAGCTCTGTCACTGTTACAAAATCGCTACGACGTACAAGAACATGAGGCTCCACTAACAGACCCCCTATGAATTTTACAAATACAGACAATGAACAAAGCTCTCTGGCTCTTGCAAGTGCAATCAGGGAGACTTTTTCTATCCCTTCAGATTAGGTCTTTGCAGTCACAGACAATATCCATCAAAGTGCCTGGAAGAAGAATTTCGTCGAGGCAGCAGGCGTGAACTCAACAACCCGTCTTTTCTGGGAGATGAAAGGTTGAAACAGGACATCTGCCAAAGCAAAGAAACTGAGCACAAATGTTTTCATTCGCTCTATTGTTTGTTGCACATTGTTGGGAAAACTAATCTTTCCATGTCAAGACTTTGTTGGTTGTTAAGAAGGAAACTGATTGGAGGATATTTTGATAATCAGTTACTTCCTTTGGTCATCTTTTATGTAAAATCATTATACCAGCCATTTTCTTTCTTTTCTTTTTTTTTAAATTCATTAAACACTAGAGGTAAACATCAGAAACAAAGCTGAGTCACTGGTTTAAGTGATATGTGTGAGTGGACGTTCTTGAATGTGGGGGGGGTAGGGGGATGGGGGCTTTCCATGACATCCTGTTGCAGGTTTTGAGCGGGGCCCTTGGCCTACTTATCAACGTGACTGGGTCTGGATCGGTTTTTATCCCATCCAATAACTTTCGCTTTTATGGGTTCGTGTCGCCGGGCCAACAGCCCAGACCTCCCTCTCCCCAGCAATCTCCTCCGGAAGGACACCAAGGCTTTCTCAAGCGAGCCAAAAAATATAATCCCTCTTTTTCAAGTTGGGCGTGTAGAAAACACCTCCCCAGGGAGGCGTCCGGGAGGCACCCTAACCTGAATCACCTCAACTCGATGTGGAGGAGCAGCAGCTCCTGCAAGTCGCTCTCAGGTGACTCAACGTCTCACCCTGCCTCCAAGGGAGAGTCCAGCAACCTTTCCAAGGAAATCCATCTCAGTCACTTGCATTTTTGACATCAGTCTTTTGGTCACCACCCAAAATTTGCAACCATGGAGGAAAGTTGAAACAAAGATTTCACAGAAACCGAAGTGTGTCACCCTTTTAGCTCAACTCTCTTCAACCTTCATTCACTTGTAAACGATACCCCCTAAGATATTTAAACTCCTCCATACGATGGAGGTACCTCACTAGGCGTGATTCTCATCACTGTTATGGATAAATAGCTTGATTTCCCTCACCCAGACCAGTGATACCAGGGCTCCGCCGTGGAGCAAACCACTTGGGAGCGGCTCATTGGCTGATAGCCTGGTGACCAGGCTCTTACTCACGGTAGTACAACCAGACTTGGCCCAAACAAGCTACATGTGCACCACATGTGGGGCCGTACGGATCAGGCGAAACGTGTTTAAGGGGCGACATCGTTGTCATAAGCAGCACTGAAACATGTTTGTTCTTGCTGTTCACAAGAAAGATCACAGGCCTCCGTCCATCTAAACACCCAGATCTGGAGTCTGGTTCAGTTCCAGGATTCACAATGTCCTCACTCACACACCAACTGTGTTTTGTCTCTTCAGTTTGGAGAACTCCCCCACAAGTCCTAAGGTCAAAAACCCTCAAACCAAAAATGTATCTTATCCAGCTTTCTGGAAGCGCCACTCATCTTTTGTTTAACCATTTCAGTCCTGCTGGGAGCGTAGGCGACCAAAACAGCAGCAGAGTACAGCTCCAACACATGAAACAACTAAAATCTAAAACTTCCAGAGAGATTTAAAGGAAAATGCTGGAAACAGCAACTATGGATCCGTAAAGCTTGCTTATTGGAAACATATTGTTCTGAGAACTGAGTAAAAATTAGAAACTAATCAGTGACTGATTCAAACCAATAATGATGTTAGGACCACAGAGTCCAGCGTGTTTACACTGAATTTAAATGAGCCCAGTTGTTATTCTCACTATATGTGACAATTATTTTCTCAATTAACTAATCAGTTTGAGTTAAATAAAATGTGGTCACAGAAATACCCAACTGTTATGATCAATGACATCATGGAAATTCTTTAGGACGCCACTTTTGGCAACTCTGCAACAGGAAATACTGAGTTTTATCAAAGAGGAATTAATACAGCCCACCAGAAACAAACTGATCAGATTACTGAGAGGTCTATCATTCTTTTGTGCTTTGTTTTTTTTTTTAACCTTGCACCTGTCTGGTGGGAAAATATGTGTTTTTTCTCGTTTTTTTGTTTTTTTAAGAGCCGCATGCCATGATCTAAGCCAGCCGACTTCCACTGCGTGTAATGGAAGTGCAACAATACTACCTTTGTTGGTAGCTGTGCAGCTGGACAACACAAACACAACCTGAGCAGGAGGCTGAAGTCTGTTATGTGCAGTTATTGTTCGACGTACTGTATCTAAAGTGTGTGTCACTGAGTTACGCGGCTCTGACTAGACCTCTCCACCGAAGGAGAAAGCCAGTAACACTTTATAAATAGCTGTACCTTTGTGAAGCAGTCAGCCATAATAAAGTCTGCTTTGGTTTCAGACAGATTGCTTTTGACAAACTACCACGTTTTGCAGAATTTGAACTGTTTTACATGAGAGTTTTTTTTCTTCTGAAGCTTGATAAGTCTGATGTAACACAGGCCAGCAGCTCCTGTTCAACTGTTCAGTTACTACGTTCTGACATTAGTAGATTTTACTGTAAAAGTTTATCTTTCTTTCTTTTTAAAAGGGATCTGCTGCTTTTAAGTCATTTTAAAAATGTTTTTCCATTTGTACTAGAATAACTTCATTTGGTCCAAGATTCAAATTAAAGGAAATTAAGTCTATCTTTGTGGGCTCTTTGCTGCACAGCAGGGATATCCTCCTCTGTGAGCTGGTTTCCTCCTCCTCTTCTGTTTGTTTGCTCTGTACTGGTGTTAGAAGCTGTTGGGCTGTAACCACAAACTTGTGAATATTTCAAGAAATACTTCTCTAAAACTGGGAAACAAAACTGAACTTGAAGAGGAGGATGTTAAGATGACTTTTATCCACCTGTATTACACTTCCTTCGAGCTACAGATAATAATAACTGTAAAAGGAGGGAAAAAAAAGAAAAAAGGAGGGGGACTCAGTAATGGTGGGAAACCAAAGTTCACTCCGTCAGGATGGTTGGGTGTTTAGCAGGCCTCCTCCCTCCTACTGGATTATTAAATGTCTCTTCTCAGGTTATAACGTGACCTGATCTCTTTTTTTATTATTATTATTTACAAGCACTTGTTCGGGACGTGCAACCAGGCACATTTTCTTTCTCATCAATTGAAATACTTACAGTGCTTCATGAGCGACCAGCAGTCCCAGTTGTCATTCCTGCCTCGGCACTCGGTCCACATACTGGCGTAGTGAGTCTCGGCGTTCTCGTCCTCGACCCATCCAGACTTGGCCGCGACGGCGATTATGTCAAAAATAACGGCGAACAGCAGCAGCAGTGGCAGGATCCACCTGAACCGGGGGTAGGCGATCCCACAGCGAAACATGTCGGCCGGTTTTAGGGCGTTTGGAGCGGCGGCGGAAGACGGACGAGGAGCTGCTGAGTCGACACAGAGGCTGCGTCCTGAATGCGAGTGAGAAGAGTCGGAGGGTGAAAGTGCTGGTCTGTACGCCCCACCCAGTCTCCAACCTGGGCTTGTTTGCCTGGAAAGTGTAGCCCAGCCCCGTTCACTGTTTCATAAGAACACAGGACAAACTGCCGGCACTCCTGAAACGCCTCAGACTGCAGACTGTCTTGTATCAGTTGACGAGCTAATTTGTAGTTATTTATTTATTTATTTTTAAATGTGAGATATAACAACAGGTAATCTACCTTGAAACTGGGCGGCGATAAGAGCCCGAGAGGAAGGGCAGATAAGTAGAAAAAAAAGAGAATTAAAAAAAAAAAAAAAAAAAAAAGTATCCATGCAATATTGTAAATGGCCACAAGATGGCAGCACAGTTCAACAAAGGAAACGGTCAAGGCCCGCGGGCCAAATCTGGCCCCTAATCTTACAAATAGAACATATATACTAAATTTATGGTATTTGGTGGAATCAGGGCCAACTGTCACATCAAACTGAATTTAGATGGTGTTGCTATTGAAAGAATAGATGAATCCAAGTTCTTGGGATCATAAGTTGTTGGAAGCCACATGTAGAACACATCAAACGGAAATGATCAAAGTCACTTACTGTCATTTACAAAGTAAGATATTTACTGAATCAGAAATGTCTTAATATATTGTATTCTTCACTTGTTATGCCATACTGTGTTGAAATTTGGGTAAATATAAACATATGCAGATCGAATAAATAAAGTTAAAAAAACGAGCAACAAGAATCATAAATAAAGCTAAAAAAAAAAAAAAAAAAAAAAAAAAGGCTTAATGGCTATATTTAATTTTCTTAATTTAATTTTAAGCCATTTTCGATTTTTTTTTTTATGTAATCCAAGAA
>JBAMYA010000007.1:6624002-6641781 GCA_037176975.1 Arrhamphus sclerolepis | reverse complement strand
CTTTTCTCTTTCTTCTCAGGCAGGCATCCTGGTTTACTCATTATACTGTGTGACTTTAAACTTGACTGGGTACGTGACAAGAGGAACCAACCCATGACCTACTGTGCTTGTTTTTCTTCTGTCACAGGGTTGGAGGTCAGTTCCTTTTAAATGCAGTCAGCTTTAGATCCAGTCAGCTTTGGCTGGAAATAAAAAAAAAAATTAATGGAGCACCGAATAAATGCAACTCTCAGCGGCTGTGTTTGCTGATTAGATGATAAACAGATCCACAGTCATATTATGAATCTCTTTATGCTGGGTTAATTATTGAGTCCAAATGTGGGAGGAAGCTCCATTTTTCATTGTATCTCCGTCTAACAAGCAATGTTTACCACCACCAGTTGAGCTCAGCTTGCTCTTTAAACAGGCTTTGTGTCGAGTTGGGGCCTCTGCTCTATTTGTCTGCCTGCAAACTGCCACTGACTAAACAGTCACATGTGTTTTAAAGCTCATTGAGTGACACATTATTTCTTCTCGCTCCAAATGGCCCGCCTCTCCTGCTGGTACCGCTCGCTGCCTGTAATACTTTCTGTTTTTGGACACCCCATTTCAGGAGAGAGCTGTTGTAGATAACAGCTCACCACATACAACACCCACTTATTGTATACTCTGCTTCAGGCACTTAATTGCTTATTCTTATCTCACATTGTACATCCCACTTCACCGCAAATACAGTAAAGGCGTTCTTAATGGAAATTCACAGCCGTTGAGAATATTCCTTGATCATGTTATATTAATGCTCTATTATCATCACCTCTGATTTCATCTGACCTCTCCTCTCCTCTATTCTGTCCCCATAGCTGACAAGGCTCTGGCACACACACACAGACACACTGACAAGCAGGGGACTGCAGCAGTAGGCCAGTATTGATTGCTGTGGAAAACACTTTGGCATGCATCCAGAGCCATTCCTTCAGTACATGGCAGTAGTCCATGCATGTGTTTCAGTGCTTGGAAAGCCAGCTTGTAGGGAAATTAGATTGTATTCATTTGCTGCTTCTTTGATTTTCCCTAAGGGAAAAACTCTGAATGGGTAATTTAGGCATCTGGGATGCTGGTTGAGTTAAGTGTAAGTGGTTTAGATATGCGACCAGCATTTTGATGGATAAGGTCGTTTTGTTGTGTAAATGTGATATGAGAAATTTTTACAGTGATTTTTTTTTTTCCATTTTCCATTTTATTACAGCCATATTGTTCTCCTATCTTGACCAGTCTGTACATTATACCAGATCTCCTTTCTCACATAACAATGGCAGGAATTTGAAGGTGGCGAGGATGGAGGGCTGTGGGGGACATTTACTGTGTATGTGCGGTGTGTGCGCATGTATGCCTCCTCCTGCCACAGAACAAGTCATTAACTCTGAACACTGCCCTCCAGTGAATTCCTCACCATTGCTGAAATAGCATGTAAATTATTACCAGCTTTTTAGGATAGTGTAATTTAAAACCTTTAAAATGTAATACTCGGGACTTCAAAGGCAATAAAAGAAAAGAAAAACCACAAACATTTCTGATTCTTTTCACCAAACTGTTTTGTCTTTGCAGCCCAACTAATGATATGTTACAGCAGCGCCTGTTTGTCAACAAGCTGGAGACTTTTAGCTCAGTTTCTTCCACTTTGTCATTGACTAACCACTTGAACAGGCAAACATTTGCCTTGATGCATGACTCCAGTGCCTCCAGCTACAGTGGATCATTATTATAACCTTTGAGGAGAATGCAGCCACAGATGGGAAACTCTTGTTTAATACTGCAGCCAGCGTTTTTAATTCCTAACTGCAGAATCTTGGATGGCGCATCATGCATTTAGTTGTTTTTTGTTTTTTTTTCTTGTCTTTTTTGTTTGCATCTGCTAAAATACAAGGATACAAAGCTGCAGTGATTCAAGGGGGCTGACACAGCTTTTTCTGCAGTGTCACCTTACATGATGGATACCTCACCCACTTTCAGAAAGCCTTTGAAAACTCTTCTTATCTCAGTATTTCGCTCTGTCATTATAACTGTTAAAAAAAAAAGAAGAAAGAAAAAAAAAAGCTAAGTTCATATATCACCCCCGCTTGTGTAACAGCAATCTCTTAATGGAATCGGTGAATAAAAGATGAGCTCAGCCTCCTGCTGATATGACAGCAACTTTTATGCATATATGAATGTGAATGAAATGACAGTGCATTGTGTACATTAATTCCCACATTTTAAATGCCGCATATTCGACACGTTGTAGTCATAAGTCGGCCTCAACAAAACATATTGTAATTCAATTGTCCCTGGCTTACTCCCTGGAGATGCTTTTTAATTCCCAGATAAGTTTGTTTTGGGACACTTAAGCCAAGGTCAGTCACAGGGAGGGGAGATAGATAATGAACTCATATTGTGTTTCATACCCTCGTTCTCGCTCCCTCCTTCCTTCTCTCTACTTCTCCTCCTCTGTCTCCTCATTGTCCATGTCACCATGTCCATTACTCAATTACTAATCTCCTTTGGCCTCAGGAATTCCAGTGCTGACCCCTCAGAGGCAGCAGGCAGAAACCTTCCCAGCATGACAGGAGCCCTGTGTGTGTATGTGCCCATAGTATAGAAAGACGCTCATCCACCAGGAGCGAGCACCCCTTGACTCCCAAGCTGAAAGTCTTTCCTGGGCGAGGAGACGCTTTGCCCAAAAAAAAAAAAAAAAAAAAAAAAAAAAAAGAAGTGACAGCTAGGAATGTTGGCGCACAGCGGCATGGATTTCCCACAAAAAGTTGTTCGATGTGATATGGAATATTTCAGTGTGCGTTGTTTCTAATTAGACCACCATGCACAGAATTTGGAATGCAGTTTTGCCACCCGAGCACCACAGCCATTAAAACTGAATGATTGTGAATTTAGTGAGTTTAATTGCATCGAGATTGCAGGAGTCAGGCTTTTCTGGGGGAAAAAAAAAGAGAGAGAGGGAGAGTTATCTACAGTTTCACAGCAGTCTTTTATTTTCCATTCATTTTAAGTCTTTTATGTGCAGTCACAGTAATAAATTCACTCAGAAATGTTTTTGTAGATATCATGCTGCTGCAGTAATAACATGAATTATTGATGGAAGGATGGAGACAGGATGTAACGTTGAGCTGTTAATGTGTTACCTTGCATTTTAACTAAACCATAAAGGCTGCAGTTAATCGGTGTATGTGTTTATTTTGATGTACCCAAGGTAAAAATTATGCTAACACATTAAGATATTTAGCGTAGGATCCGGAGAGAATAAACGGTGTTAATGCATCAGTGTAGGAAGCGTCACAGAGATGACACCCGGCTGTTTGGTATGTTGCTGATGTGGAGTGTCACCTCTTGGCTGTGGGCTTGCAGTCCTCTGACCTATATTATCAAGTGCCCTGCTGGCTGTGTACGCCGCATTGCTAAGCTATTAACTGCCTAACTTGGAATGACAGCGCAGTGTGGATGGGCGGCATTTACAGGGGAGCCAGACCCCCAGTTTCTAAAGCACATCTTTGAAGCCCCAAATCCAAGTAGTGAGTCTCAGACCCCTGGGGTGTTGCTGAATGCTGCTGGAATGATTCATCTCATTCAAGTTACAGTTAGTCACTTAATAAATCCAGTAGAACACAAATGACCAGTTTTGGTCATGCTGTAATAGTTTAAGCATTCAATAACTGTTGATACATTTTGACATTTGTGGAGCAATTGTTTGTTCCATGCTTTTACTTTATTGCAGACTCCAAGCTGATATCTTTAAATCTCTTGTTTTGCCCAACTAAGAGTCCAAAACCTGAATGAACTAAAACATCACTCTCATCTGAACTTTAGATTAAAGGAACTCATAATTTAAAGGTTCCAGCTCTCTGCTTTCACAAGTTTAAATATTTGTTGTCAAAGCCAGTCATATTCTTTAGAGTTTTTGGCTGTTTAGACTGAGTGTCCTTTTGTATTTTGTTCTCTCTAAAAGGTTACAATGATACACGAGAAAAAAAGTCACTGGTTGGAGCACCCCGGTGTTTTTCTCACTGTGGTGGAAAGCCAGGTCTGTGCCATGATGTTATTGTGATTGTTTCCCGGTAACTGGGTTGGCTGGTTCTCAGATTATTTTTGCATAGAAACACAACAGTTTTTTTTTTTCTTTCCTTCTTTTTTTTTTTTTTTTTCTTCTAGCATTTGCACATTTCTCAACCAAATATCATTACTTGTGAAAACCACATACCACTGTTCATCTTCCGGCTGCAGCTCACAGAGCTTAACTAGTATGAAGTTGGATGGTAAAGTTTAAAAAAGCAGCGTACAGAAATGAATTTTGTATGAATTTCAGATTTCAGAGCTGCCCCCCTCCCCTGCCCCTCCCCTCCATAGACTGATTATATTCTGGGTTGTGTTGACAGCTCCTGAATTGCGCTCACCTGTTGTGTTTTGCTCTCAAGTTAAACAAGTCCCCAAACAGGATCTGTTGACACTCTTACAAGGCGCCGTGTCACTCAGCTGATTAATATAAAGAGAATAGCTGCTTTAAGCTTTGATGATGCTGCTTGTACGTTCTGTGTGTTTTTAAAATCCTCGACAGATTAATGTTTGACTCTGGGTAGAAATCAGCAACAGAACATTCTGTGCATTATTTTTATTTTTTCATTCTTTTTTTTTTCATTTTTTGCTTTGAATGGACTTAGCTGAGATATTTCGTTTCTCTTTGTGCTGTCAACAGATTGCATCAAAGTACAGTAAATAATTCTGTGCAGATACTGTGCAATGTGGTTTTTGGCTGCAGGCTAAATGCTATTTACTGTTGCCTTGCATTATTCAAATGGCCTGCTTTTTCTGAAGACAGAAACAGCAGTCAGTTTTTCATTGCATGGAAAGCCAGTTACAACCACCCGCCACCACTTGACAGCTGAAGACAGCTCATTATAAGAAGACCAAAAACCCATGTTTGATGTTTCTACTTAGTGAGGGAGGCACAGCTATATCAAGCCATCCCTCGCAGGCTTTTTCTTTATAAGGAAATACTGTCTCCAACTGGTTTGGATTTGATATGCCTGTAGTTGAAGATGATGTGAGAACTGAATATGAGTAATTGTATAGACAGAGCACTCAGAAAGAATCTAAAAGACTGGAAAGTCATGTGTTTGTTTTCTGAATATGTTGGCAAAATAACAGAAGCACTTTGAAATAATCACAACATGAGAAACGCAAGAAAAGCAAGGCTAATCCCTGCATCTTAAGACTCAGAAAGGAAGGATTTGCAGCAGTTTCTCTTTTGGAATTTGTAATATTGTTTATGAAGCTTTACTTTGTCCACACCCTGTACTTACACACGTAAATGTAACATGATGAGTGTCATTTTAACATCAATAATACTCTTGTAATAATATGTCAGTAATAGTCTGAAGGGAAATGCATACAGCCAGAGAGATGTCTGGTAAACTGGAGATAGCTAAGGTAAACATGAGAGACCAAGTCAGTGTGTTTCTGCCTGTACACATCTGTCCTCCAGATTTCCCTGTTTCTGTAATAGCCATCTTGCAGCACACCACTCCATTCTGTTGGTAACAAGCACTCCAGCCATTAGCCCTTCAAATGGAAACACATTTAAGCATCTCTGCTCTCTCCCCACTCTGCTGGACCCGAAGTTCTCCAAGTATGAGAGTTATTAAAAGGAGCTGAATCAACCTCAGGAAAAAAAAAAGAGGTTAAACTAAGCAGTGAAGGGAGAGAAAAAAAATCCAATTTAGTGAACCATCTAAACACACTTAAGTACAGCACACAAAGCCACACAGTGTCAGCCATGCAAACCGTTGCTTTACATTTACATTTATAGTTTATTGGTTTTATGTGTATCAGAAATCCCTGGTTCACAGCTTTTTGCTGTTTATTCATTACGTTCCCACTGTAGCAAATTTCATTTCATCGACTGCTCTGCACTTTGAAAGTGCAATCAAAGCCACAGAGTGTGACTTCAAAAGCATAAAATCTCAGCATTCATGGTGAACATCAGGAGCCTGACTTCCTAAACGCTAATCAAAAAGTCTAAAACACCTATGCCCTCATTGACATTGATTTAGCTGCTGGCATCAATTCAATTCGGCAATCATCCACATCATCCATATTCATGGTGCTGTAATTTACTTACATTAATGTGCATCCACAGCTGTAATGCTTCTTGATGCGCATGGTAATTTAGTTGATAAATAAGGACAGTCTATTGTTTGGCTTGCTTCTGTTTTTTAATGATGTTTTTTTCCTGATTTCAATCACATTTTATAAAGAAATGCTGACCATGGTTATTCTCATCTACTTATTAATTACATATGTATATGTGTTATTGTACACTTTTTACTTTTTGATTCTTTCATTCTGGGAAAATTTTGAAATCAGAAATTTCTCTTTTGTGGGAATGCATTTAGTCCATGCCGCTAACACTTATGAGCGCTCGCTCATAAGCTGCATAAAACAGTTTCAACGACATGAAACTGTGGTTGCAGTAGATGATGAATTAGCTATAATACATCTGCATCACTTTAACTCCTCACGTTCCTCTGATTCTTCCCTGCCTCTTTTCAGCATGAGGTAATTGCGGTGTCTGAGAAGGTGATTGTGCGGCTGGAGGACCTGGTGAAGTGGACGGTACCCGACTTCTCAGGATGGGCCAACGGTCTGAAGGTAGAGCCTCTCAAACCCTCTGTGCTCAGGGAGCTGGGGACCAATGGGAGGCGCGAGGCCCTCCACCGCTACAGGGAGAGCACGCTGACCAGCGGACTCAACTTCAAGGATGTCCAGAGGGAGCGGGCGCAGCTAGGTGAGCACCAGCAGCTTAAACTTTTTGTCATTCCAGAAGGTTACTGCAGTGTTTCCATCATTTCTGGATGGCTGTGTTGAAAGTTTGTGTACTTGTGTCCTGTGCTGGCTATAAATCACTTTGTGTTTATTGTCCTTTGTTTGTTTAACAAGTCTTGTCTTGACTGAAGTGATTCATCAGTTTGTAGCTGGAATTACTCCTGATATAATGAGCTGAGAATGAGCAGACTAAAGGTAGTAGCGGCTGGTTTTCCGACATATGTTACAGTATAATGGCTGTTTTCAGGCTGTGACAGCAAACACACCATTGCAAAATCACATAATTCAGCCTGCAGTGTCCCTAAATAATTGAGTCACATTAAACTGCAGTCTAAAGCACCTCTGATACCTTCTTATCCATCAGTTCAGGTCATAATTGGCTGTGTAGCTCAGCAGCGTCTAGGATCATTGCTGTGTGCGTCTAAATGGTTGTCTGGGGTATTCATCATGTACACTGTGCCATTAAGCGTCAGCGAATGCTTGATTCTTGAAGCAGACTCCTGGGTTCTCAGTACAGCTTTACCCATGAATCAGGACAAGCCTATAGCCGGATGTCTCTATGGATGACTCATCCAATGCAAATAGGAAACCCTGGCATTTGAGCCTAATAATCTGAAAGAACATTATGTTCTCTTTGAAGCTGTTTCTCACATATTTGACTCTCTCTCACATGGCTATGATGTAATGCCTTATGCTGATTAAAATGGTGTAATATGGCATATCAAACAAGCTAAAAATACCATCATAATTACACTACCTCGTGTCAGATCACAAGTATGTACCCTGCGGATTTAAGCCGCAATTTTTACTTCATGATTTTCATTTTTAATAACCATCTAGTTCCTGAAGCCTCTGTGGAAGTGGATCTGCTATGGGATAAAAAAAACAAAAAAAACAACTTGTTTTGTTACAAAAAAAAGGAAGAAAGTGTTGATTTATTGATGACTGTTGTAGTGTTTATTTTCTGGATCCTCCATGAAGAGAAGCTGTTGTGTGTGATGCTGTAATGCCCTTGATTACTCGACGCTGCATGAATCTCATACTCGGAAAGGACAAGAAAATCAATAATGAATGCTTTGTTGTTATTCCAGTAATCAATATAGCGTGAATGTGCTTGTGGGTGTGTGTGTGTATGCGTGTGTGTATGATTACGTGCTTGCATAAATAGATATGTCAGCCCGCTTCTTGATTGGTATTATGTTCCATGTCTTGGCTTTCTCTAAATATGCAGCATTGTCTAGATTTTATAGATTTAACTGTTGTCAGTGCAATAACCTGATGATAATGCTATTGTTACTGAGAGGCAGTGTGTGTGAATGCGGTCCGTGTGTGTGTGTGTTGCTAATGAGAAGCGCTGGCGCTAATGACTCCATCAGGCTGTTTCTAAATGCACTTGTCACTCCGATGGGACACTCCGCCAGGGAATCTGCCCACTCAGCAGAACGGGCTTAGACTCTGGCAGGGCACCAGAGACATGCACACGCACATATATATGTACACACACACACACACACAGACACGCGCACGGCACAAACACTCACCAGACAGATGCACACGTGCAACACGCAGACAATCAGTGGCATGCACTCACTTATCCATTTGTTTGTTTGTTCACGACGTCTTTGGCATGTGTCAGTTGTTGACAGTCTGATAATGTGAGAGGTGCAGAGAGTTTGGGGGAGAGAGAGAGAGATCACAGATTCATCAAGGCGAATGAATGTTATGGTGTGCATGGTTTTGCATAGAAATATGAAATATGCCACTGCAATGCTGCTGACTACCCAAATGAAATATTCATACTGCAGCAGCACCAGATCAGATAGAAAAGTAGCCTGGGAGCATCTTGTAGCTGAATGTCTGTAATTCTGTGTGATGTGTTGGCTCATTCACTAAACAGATTTTTATGATACAACTGTACTTTCTCTCGCTCTCTTCCTCTCTCTCTTTCTCTTTGTCTCTCGCTCTGTTTTTGTATTGTTTTATTCTGGAATAGCTGCCCACCATATTACTTGAATGATATATTTGCAGATTGTTATTCTTGGGCTGATGTGTGGCTATGTCAAAAGAATTGGATTGTTCCCCATAACAGGATACTGCAGCAAGCCACAGGCTGGACTGAAAACCATTGTGAGCTAAAGAGCAATAAAGTGTGCCATTGTTATTCAGGGGAAACAGTGTTTTATATATATATATTTTTTCCCTTTTTTTGTCTTTTTCCAAGCGTGTGTACTAACCCTTCCTGGCATCCAACTAATGTGAATGAAGTGCCCCATTTATGTGTTAAAAAAGAATATAAGCTGTACTGTATGTGTTTCAAACAGCAGTGTGATGATTGTTATTTCTTAATGTGTACTATTTGATCCACATTGGTTTGAGAAGTGAAGAAGTTCAGATGTACTCTGTCTTCAGAAATGCACGTCTGAGTAAAGTGATTAACAAGAAAAAAAGCGACCTTTGAAGCTGAGCTGCACCATTCACATATCTTTAAAACCTTTGAGGCAGAGATGTGATTGGTGTCGTAATTCAAGTTGCAGCTCAGCTGGGCTGTGTAACTGTTTTAGTGACATACCTGGGTCTTTTGTTTTTGGCTTGGAAGTTATTTAGGAGTGAAATGGGGGAGGCTGTTTTCCAAACAGAAGATCAATGTATGAATCCTCAAACCCTTCACGTGTCTGAACCCCCAATAAGCCCGTCAGTGTACGGTCACTGAGAGCATGGAGGGTATGAATGTGTATGAATGGATGACGCTGTCACCTAGAAAAAGTTTTAAAAAAAGAAAAAAAAAGGCTTCACCAGGGATGATTTATCATGTTGGTACGATTTGTTCTGAAAGTAATTTGCATAGACTGTCTTTTACAGCTTGAAATGAAAGCAGAATTAGTACAATCAAAGTTCTAATTTAGCTTCGTTGTCATGTTTTTATTGTTTCTCTGTGTTTGTGTGTGTTTTCTCTGGGAGTGTGTATGCTAGGCTCTGAAGTGTTAGCGTGTGCGTTTGCTTGTTCGTCTTGAGAGGCAGGTAGACCCTGACACGACGTTGGGTAGGATGAAGTGGGTCTAGAAGCTGAATGGATAGATGGATGTCTCAATGTGACGAGGATCACTTTTTAGCAATTCAACATTATTTATTGTTTTGTACAAGTGCATTGTGGGTGATGTATGGTATTTTACACTTCTTATGTAATCTGTAATGTAATTCACTTGATCAGTTAAAGAAAACTGTCAACTAAGTTTATCTTCTACTGTAGTGAGCTTTAGAGCCTCTTTTTACAGTTCAATCCACCAGGGATGGCTTGTCACGAAAGTTTACATTCTACCCCTCTATCTCTCCCCAGAGGAGTGGCCTGATTCTTTTCTTTCTTTTTTCTTTCTTTTTTTTTTTTTTTTTTTTTCTTTTTCTTTTTCATTGCTGCCTGCTGAAATTGGTTTCTGGTCGTATACTACGAGTCCGAGCGTTTGAGAGCTGTATCTGCTGATACAGTTTGTTGGCTTGTGCCAGGAGAAAATGAAGGACAAGTAGAAGGAAAATGATAAAGAAAGAAAAAAAAAGGTTTGTGCTTTAAAAAAAAAGGCTCAATATGTTTTTTTTTTTTGTTATTGTTTTTTTTTTTTCTTTTGTCTTTTCTATCTTCAGTTTTGTCTTTTCAAAACTTGGGCGTGAAGGCCAGTGCGTCGACTGTGAGCTGAGATGATGCGAGGGATTAAATGAGGTCATAGCGTTTGACACCTGCATTCAAAGAACATGGATGGTGCTCATGACTCCTGCCCTCACCTTTGGTAGCGTTTATTGGCGGTTCATTCCTCAGCGCTGCAAGGATAAGGGCTTTCAGAGAGAAATAAGACAGTAAGAAGTATCCTTGTGTGGAGGGGGAAAAAATCCAGTTGACTGCAGAAGCATTCGCTCTGTCCTTAACGTTGTAAAGCAAATTAGACAATAAAATTCCAAAAATTATAATATCTTCCATTATCATACACATTATAAATCTACTATTTGGTCAAATAAATCAAAAACACCAGGGCGCATGTCATGTAGAAGAAATATGAAGCACTTAATATTTAAGGAAATGTGTATGTATTATGTTGTTTTTTAATTGAAGCTTCCCATTCAGTATCTCAGTAATGCCCTCATTTAAATTGCACATAATAGGAATTAATTCAAGAGCACTCTGTTGTGAGATGCAGCCTTATAATGAATTAATTTATTTTCTCTAATAATCCATAATAACTGGCCTTCATTACTATGTATTGTATATCGGATAGGTACTTTTATTAACTGGTATTGTGCTTTCCCTCTCCCCCCCATTACATCAGGAGCAATTTAGGATGAATCTTCCTGCTCAAGAGCACTTAAGCATTTAAATGAATGAACCCTGTGACAACACAAAAAGTCCTATGATAAATGGGTAACCTTCACTACCAACTTTTCTGTTAAATTGCATTAAAACCAGTTTGAGAGCAGTCTCTCAGTCCCAGATCCCCTACTAATTATGTACAGGATGCACTGCTCTAACGTGGTCGGTTACACAATGAGTCCACATTATTCTCTTTAAAACTAACTTGAAGTTAATATAAAACTTATGTGGTATGAGTTTTTTGTTTCTTTTCTTTCTTGTTTTTTTCCAGTGAGTATCTTTTGTTTATGAGCAGGAACATACAGAGTGAATTTCATTATAGAAAGACTCCCTGTTTTCCTAATCTCATAATAATCTCAGTGAATTCTGTAAATGTTTAAAAATACATAAAGCCGCATGAACTATTCGCACAATTGGGACATTCTTCCTCATGATTACTTCATGCTTTTTTTTTTTTTTCAGGGTACTCACTTGAGCATCTCGTGTCCACTGCATCGTAGGCAATAGCTTACATCAACAGGCTTTTAAGTCTAAATACTGACCTTTGTTCAGTATATTTAATTTTGTCTCATTTTGTCAATTATATTGATTGAGCTTGAAGGCACAATAGACCAGTGAGGCATGTAGCTGCATTTCAAGATTCTTTACAGCTTCGCTCACTCAGGGATAAAACCATTGTGCCTTCCTCTGATGCGACATCTGATCTGTATGCCAGGCTTGGCTCATAAACCCACGTTGATATCCTGACAATATTTCAGTCGGTACATTTCAGTTTGATGTGGAGAGTAGATTCTGTCCCTTCTCAGAGACTGTGCAGAACATCACAGAATGTTTATGCTGGTAGGAAACTGTGATAAGGAGACATACAGCTGTCCTCTCATGGTCGATTTGTCCTGGTGACAATACAGGGAAATATTTAAGTAGCCTCATG
Organism: Arrhamphus sclerolepis; assembly: GCA_037176975.1. Lineage (NCBI taxonomy): Eukaryota > Metazoa > Chordata > Actinopteri > Beloniformes > Hemiramphidae > Arrhamphus > Arrhamphus sclerolepis. The sequence goes on along the minus strand of JBAMYA010000007.1, from coordinate 6,629,653 downwards.
GATTCATATTTCAACTGCAACGTGAGAAGGAGTGAGAGCTCTCTTGGAAATGATCAACACAACAGGCTATGGTGTTACAGGGGTTACGCTATGTTGTGACTGTGGATGAATGCCACGCTTTTTGTAAGGCGGAGGAGTCCAGTAGCAGTGTCTGGACCGTGCCAGACTGTATCATCTGCACTTGGTTTCCACCCCTCAAACATATTTGCTTCCCTTTCTGCAGAACTAATTCTAGATACTGTCCAAAATCCCCTTTGAAGTAATTTAATGGAGTGTTTGTATTGATTATATGTCTTTCTCATCCCTCCCATCTTCCCTGGTATTTTTTTTTCTTTTTTTCCCCCCACTCCACTAATGTTTTGGGGCTTTATGGCAGTATCTTCCTCATTATGCTCAAACCTGTTGGAGAGAATCACAAGCGTTTTTTTTTCTCCTCACTGATGTGCTCATATCATTAATTCCCCTCTGACTGTGGCCTGGCCAGAAGCCAGATAATTCTAAATCTGTAAGCAGTAAATTGTGTGCTAGGGTGGAAAAATCTATTAGATGTTTGAGCATGCCTCGAATTTGAATGGAAGAAAGAGAAAGACACACTATGAGAGACAGATAGAGAGAGAGAGAGAGAGAGAGAGAGAGAGAGAGAGAGAGAGAGAAAGAGACCACCCATGTGCTGTTATGGTACACCCAGTAATCAAATTTGTTGTTTTTTTGTATAGCTGTATTCATCAATAATTTGTGTTATTTTATTTCTGGAATGTCACATAATGTGCTTTTCGAGCAGCATGAGGGAGGGGGCTGAAGGCTGGTGGATGGTTAAACAATGGCCTCAGAGGAAATGAAGAGCTCTATCTCTCCATTAGGGAGGTCTGAAACAACAGTTGTGTCTCTCTTCTCTCCATTAGCCAGGTCTGAAGCAACAGAGATGCTATTGATGTGACCTCTGCCAGGCATCTTAAACAAGCAGACAGGCAGTGAGGTGCTTTCATAATACACTAGCTTGTCTGCCGCTGTAACAACTTTCCCGATAGATTTATTATGATCAACCTTTTTTTTTTTCTTTCATGATTTCACATGCTATGAAAGGCTTCAAAACCACATTTATCATGAGGTTTTATCTGAGACCATGTTTTCATTGAGGAACATTTTGCTTTCTTTTTCTAAACAAATTGATTGCCTCTTCCAGTAACTCTGACTCATACGTCAGCGTTACCCAGCCAGAATGCTTTTTGGAGAGGTTTATTTATTAGTCATTGTCAAAAATGATGCTCATTTGGCGTATTACAGCAACATTAATATTTCAGGTCAGGGTGTTTGTACGTCTCCCTGCCATGTTTCTTTCTGCATGTCAGCTTCACATTCAGCCTTTATATAGATAGATATGGATGAGTCTGTGCTGCTCAGTAAGTGCTCAAGACATCACAGATTGTACAGTTAATAACTCTGCATATTTCATGAGCATGCCAGTCCATCTGCTTTATGAATGCATTTAAAATTGTCCCTCTGTGGACAGCCTCTTGTGCCTGTTAACCCTGTGAAACCCAAGCTTTGGTTCTAATGATGAATAAAGATTCATTCAAGCTGCTTTTTTGTTTGTTTGTTTGTTTTTCTTTCTTTTTTTTTGCTGTAGATTCAGATCAAGTAAACTCATTCATCCATTAACTTCCATGTATCTGGGTCCATACCTTCATTTTTTCTTAAACCAGCTGCTATAAACACAGCAGTAAAGAAATGGTAAAGAAATGCTAGCTTTGCCTTGCATCTCTGCCTTAATATTCTCATCAAAGCGTGTCAAAGATATTTCATTTAGACCTCAGGAAATTGTAAAAAAAAAAAAGAAAACAAAAAACACTGCTTGCTATTTACAGCAGATTAATAGAGAATATTATTGAATTTTAAGAATAATTGTAAGCTGCAGTAAGATTTATGTATCTTACAATGAATTAAAAGTTAATGCACAGTAGACAGTCATTATTTATCAGCTTAAGACCCACCCACCCTCGTACGTCGACCGTGTGAGTGTAGTGGGACGCAGGATTGATTTCCATCTCGGTTGTCACCAAGATCGATATAATTAAATTGACTGTTTATTGTCGAGAAAGAAAAAAAACATAAAAATTGCACGGACGTAACTTGACTTGGGTGATGCTTGCCACCACGCTGGCTTGAAGCCACAGAGATCAAAAATGAATAAATAAATAATTAAAATGAATTCCTATATTTCACGAATCCACAGGAATAAAGTGAAATGCTGGTAGCTTCTGTGTTGTGCATCTCAGCTGCTATTATTTTTGTCGTTTACAGTTACGATATGATGTCCAAAACATGCACGTTAGGTTCATTGGTGACTCTAAATTGGCCATAGGAATGATTGTGATCGTATGTGACCCTTGACCCATGAGCGCATTGGGACTAACCTTGTTAAAAAAAGGTGAATAATGAAATAATTAAAAAATGCATTCATTCATTAACATACATGAACTGTAATGAATGCTAACATGTATTTCTGGATAATAAAGTGACTGGTTAATGTAACTTTTCTGGCCATCTGACCTCTACAAACCATGTTTATTCATCATTATTGATCCACGAACAGCACTCTTTGGTGGTCTCCACATATTCGTTTCCTCTTATTTGAAAGGAGCACTCTTTGCATCCAGTTTTCATTTATTAGTCAGGTTGTCTTTTTCAACATTTGGGGAGAGTTTACCATTCCATTAACATTCGCAAGGGAGGACAAAAAGTAATATTACAAATTGGAGTGTTCCCATTTCATTATAGTTTGTCACACTTGGCATTGGTCTTCCTTCACAACAAACTTGTTGCATTAATCCAGTTTAAGGCCCTAAGTGTTGGGAAATGTGGATTTGTGGATTGTTTCTCTGCTTTTAGTCAGGAATAGCAACTGCTGGACCTGCTTGAGCAGAAAAAAAAAGGAAAAGAAGTTTTGGAATCTAACTAATCAGCTTAAGTTGAGGAATTTTGAGCCACAACAAGTGTATTTCAGTTTTCTGCTGCTTAATACATCTACTTCAGGACAGCTTTGACAAAAAGGTGAAACTGGTAAATTAGAAGCAGTTACATCAGTAAAACTCTCTTAACTCTTTAGCTGACATTTTTCAGGTTGTGAGCTTTACTCGTAACACGGTGTTTGCTACACTGTCTTAATGGTAGTTTAAATAAAATTTGCAGCTCAATGAATTCTTCTTGTCCTGAATGCTATCAGCCCAGACTCAGTTGTTCCTGATGAAAGCACATGAACATGATTCAGATTATTGCATTATATCTTGGCAGAGCAAGTGGAAACTGAATCTGATAGTGATGTCAATAATAAAAAGATTTCCTCAGTGACTACTTCTCCATTGTTGTTACTGTCAGTGCAATTCATTCAGATGCACAAACCTAAGCACAGATTTTATTAGTTTACTTGGAACATCCAGTTTATTGTGAATGTAAATGCTCCAGTTCTGTCTTTTAAAGCTATCACTGACTTGAAGACTTCCTCAGGCTTAAAACTGAACCGTGCGTGCTCAGAATAATTGCTTGTATGTCAGGGTGCGTGAACATAAATATACTAAACATTTCTGCAGTTTTACAGTCTTAATAAAACATTTGCAGTACGATCTGTGCCAGTTATATAAAAAAAAAAACTGCTTTCAAAGCTGATTGTGGATCAGTTTCTCAACATTTACGTCCTATCTTGTATAATCTGTAAGACAGAAAACACGGAGAGAGTTAGGCAGCAGTTTGAACTGATGTGAACAGTATACACAGTACACTTTTAGCCTTTTAGTAATAACAGTCTTCATTTTACAGCACAGAGGTAATGCATTTTTCCCACACTGAAAAGTGATTGCCATGGAGGCTTTGATAGATTCCAGACCTTTGGTGGGAGGTGAGTGTGTGTGTGTGTGTGTGTGTGTGTGTGTGTGTGTGTGCTGCATGGTCACACATATTTGCTCAGCTACATAACTGCTCTCAATACTTTTACTAAGCCAAAGACTTACAAATGATGTAATTTGTATTTATAAAATATCTAGGTGCAGATGGTGTAATATATTTTTGTTTCTTTGATTTATTGACTGCCAGGGGAGTTGGACAGAGCACCCTCACTGCAACCAGTAGATCACTGATGCTCCAGCATACTCTCTCACAACCTGTCAGTCTGTTTTCTTGTTATGTGGTGGCCCGAGGAGCACTTGGCAAAATGGGAGGCATTCAGCCAGTCTTGTTTTTTCCCTGATTTTCCTGTCAGCCATAATTCAAGGAAAGCTGGCTTTTTTTTTTCCCTTCACCTTGTCAGAGCTTAAAATTGAAAGTTAACAATAGCCTCGTCACAGAATCGCTATGTTCATGTGTAGAAAGACTGTCTGTGTAAAGATAATTACTTAATGTGAGAAGGAGCAGTTGTGTAAAATTATATAAGGAGCAATTTCACCTTATGAAACATCTCTGTTGTCAGTTATCACAGTGACCAGCAAACTCCCACTTGATTTAGGTAATTTCATTTCACTATGTCATTGAACTGCATGTAAACTATGAAAGCTTTATAATTTTACGACTTCAGAGAAAAAAAAAAAAACCCAAAGGAACAGATGCAAAATGCATACAAAATAGTCTCCCACTCACTTTTGACTCATTGTTTCATTTTTTTTCTTTTTTCTTTTTTTTGCATTTATTCAAACAGCACTATTACTCGGTGAAACAGAAAGTATTTCAGCATGAATGACCAGTGCACATAAACTTGTTATCGCAGATAGATATTTTCCACTGATGTTCTTATCTTTTCCATGCAATGTGAGACGGGCAGCTACAAACACTGTATGTGCTGCATTACAGTGATTACAGCTCTGTTAGCAAAGCGGAGGATGGACGTTTGCCACATCAGAGGTCATGTTCTGCAATCTGGAATGAATGAGTTTGAAGCCAAACTGGCTGCAGTTTATCAGAAATTACCTGCTTGTTTAGTACGACTCTTGAAAAAGACAGCAGTCTTGTGGAAACAGGACTGAGCTTGGGAACTTCAAACAAAGATCATTACCGCATACCGAGGGAAAACAATTGTTGGAGCTTGTTTCTTTGTATTATTTTCTTCTTCTTCTTCTTTTTGCGGTGCTGCTAGAATGTGTAATCACAACTAATTGCACAGCAAAGTGTACAGGAGAAAATCCTGCAGACTGCATATCTGGGGTTTGCTTTTGTGTCTTCAGCACATAAACAATGAGTCTGAACAGATGGCACTGGTTTTTAATGATATATTGCTATCTCCAAAGTGTCCCTCTAAGCCACAGACTAAAATGTCTCCTCTTGGGGAGCGCGGCGCTCTAGTTGTTATCATCCGCTGCTAATGTCACTCCTTTCTTCGCCACATTGTCAAGTCCTCTGGCTAAATAAATATAATGTAAATTGAGCATTGTGCTGGATGTAATTATTAAAAGGGTTCCAGTTGGCTTAACTGTGGGGCCTGTTTATTTAAAGCTTTCCTCTTCCATACAGATCTGATGATAGAGGGATAGGAGAGGTTTTTATATAATGACAGGAATTCACAATGCAGCCATGCAAAATGAAAACAACACACCCCAACCCCACCCCCATATCCCATATCCCAGAAAAAAAAACCCTTCCCTTCTTTTTTTTCCTCATAAAATTGCCTG
>JBAMYA010000007.1:6560997-6621980 GCA_037176975.1 Arrhamphus sclerolepis | reverse complement strand
ATCTGACAGCAGCAACCCGAGAAAGATGCCCCCACCACCACCCCCCACCCGGTCAACCACAAGAACATCCGGGCTGGAATTCAGATGAGGAAAGTTGAATTTTCTCCGTGTTTATGAATATGTATACAGTTCACATGAGTGCAGTGTGTGTGTGTGTGTGTGTGTGTGTTCTTGTTTTTGAATGCATAACTGTGTCCCCAATCCTTGTGCTTCACACTTAAATAAATTGAGGTGAATATTATATAAACGTCCTTTTCTTTTCTCGTTTTCTTTTTTTTCGTCACAGACCGCTGCCCCACCCTCCTGAAATGAATGAGGCACTTTAGTGTTTTACTATAATTAAGAACAGGAGCCAGCATGCATGGAGGACTCTGTTTCTCTCCATCACTCTGCCTCTATCTGTTTTGTTTGTTTGTTTGTTTTTGGGTTTTTTTTTTGTACAGTTTCAACACATTTCCTCTGGGTATTAGGAGTCCTTTTCTGGGAATGTGAGTCTCAGAAGAATTTAGGCGTGTGAACGTAAAAATCACGCTGACTCCACCCATCTCATATTCTTTTTAATATCGTTGCCTCCATGCAGAGCGACAGATCTAATCAGCCTGAATTTCTGATGAAGGCAGTTGATTCACCTTCTCAGCCTCTTTCTGCAGCAGAGACCTGCTTTCATCTGCCATCTCTCAGCTTTGAGCCTCCTAACAGCCATATTTAAAATAAAAATATGGCGTCTCTTCTATCCCGGCTCCCACCCTCTGACAAACCTCCCTCCAGCTTTTTAGCCGATATTGTAGTTTATATGCTCCTTGGCTTTGTCGCTTTAAACATTTTTTTCCCAAGCAAACAAACCTCAGACTCCTTGCCGGTCAGAAATGGAAAACAGCGTTTGTTAAAATCTAAACATGCTGGTGAAATTAGGAATGTTTGGAAAACACTGGATTTAAAAAATTGACCGAAAAAGAAAAAAAAAGTGAAGCATTCTGCTGAAAAGTTCTCAGGAAAACTTTGAGCAATTTATCTTTATGACTGTGAGGTTAAAAAAAAAATTTTGCAGCATAATATGACATTTTATTTAGAGCCACATTTTGTCATCAGTGTGAATATTTGTTTTCACTCAATTTTTTTCCCTCTTTACCAACTCCAGAAGTGAATATTTTTTGCACCGTACCTGCTAGATGCCCTATAATGTTAAAAAGTTCGTTTTTTTTTTCCCTTTGATGCCGAGCAGGTGGCGTTCAGTAGGTTTTTGGAGTTTGTACTCCACAACAAGATGGAAATACGTGGGTCATAAAACCAAAACTCAGAGGAAGTGAAGAGCTTGTGAAGACTTTCATCAGAATTCTCTGTATTTTTGTCACTCTAACAGCTCTTTTCTTACATTAAAACATGTTATGTAGGCTTTTATAACATCTTGTGTTGTGACACTAGGTGACTACACACACATTAGTTGTAAAATATTTGAAAGTGAAAACTATCTTCATGTTCTTATGGTGATTTTATTATGATAGGTTGGTTTTAGGTGCTCACAGAAGGGCAGAGTTATTGTTTGTTAGAGCACAGCTTGCGGCTGATACAAGCAGGGAAGAGGCGAGTCAGCGCGACTGATTTGAAGTCGATGACAGCCTTTGAGTCATTTGCAAACACAGAATGTTATTCTATGCTGATCCATTAAACAAATTTCAAATATCATTCCAATTTTTATTCCTTTGAACAAAGCGAACTGAGTGTTGTGTCATCATTTGGGTTTATTTTACTCAGCGTAGTGATTTATTGACGTTGCATCGTCGCCGCAATTAATGCAACTTTGTTTACTGCACTTACTAGGTTGTAATTAGTAGAACGTTCCAGCACATTTTGTTTTATTCAAGAGCCTTTCACAGACAGGATAGGCAGTGAATCATGCTAATTCGGTGGAATTATTTTATTGTTTTGTGTGATTCTCTCTTCATTCCCAGCACATCTTTTGGTGTCATTGGCAGATGCTGTCCTCCCTTTATATGGTCAGGTTTCAATAACATGAGACCAATAGCCGGATTGGGCGCCTGCTGCTGCTTTTATGGCCCCCTCGCAGTGTCATTGAAAAGTGAGAAAGAGAGGAGGAGGAGGAGGAGGATGAATCAGAGATGTGTTATATATTATGAGAAGAGGCTAAATGGAAACAGGGTAACCTCAGAGATCAATACAGAGCACAGAGAACGCAGCCTGCAGCGTGGAGTAAGAATACAAGTTGAGAACCTCCTCCTCAACCTCGCTTTCCGCCAGTGTAATACTTTTTTGCCTATCTTTAGAGCTTTCAGAGGTTTTGGACTTCTTAAAGTTGAAAAAGGGGGAGGAAGGTGGGGTGGGGGGTAAAATATGAAAGTGACATTATTGGCTGTGAGTTACATGGCGTACAATTTCTTGCCAACTCCTCTAAAGCAGCAGGGGGATCCAGTAAATTCCTTGGCCGTGCAGATAATGTGGAAACGTTGACAACAGCAAATTTGAGCTGAGTGAGTGATTTAAGGACTACAGTGGGTGACAGAAAGCAAAATGATAGTGGTTTTCTGCTTTTTTTTCCTTTTCATCTGTGACAGGAGGAACGAGCACACTTGCCTGGGAGATCTCATCAAGGCTTGCGAGCAGTTTGATTATCATCTTGGCTGATCGTAAACGGTTTACAGTATTAATCATGTGGCATTCATGAAAATTTTGCTCTCACATGTCAGCATCCCCCATAATCGAAACAGTTTTAGCTTTCAACTTTCAAAGCCGTGGCAGAAGTTATCCAACAAAAAAGAAGATGTGTGCAGTTAACTCGCTTTATTTTGTGGCTCAGTAATGCAGCCATATCAGTGATGCTTCATCTAATATTGCAATAGCTATTCATCCAGCAGAGCCGCTGCTCCAACCTCGACAAATGAGTCTCATATTGCATGCAGCATTTTAGAGTTTTTGATTATAGCAAGTAATTTGTCATTCTGGCTATGAAAGAAAAGTAAAAAAAAAAAAGTCTTCCTTTGGTGTATAATTACACATCATATTCTTTCTGCAGTCCTACAGTGTCGGAGCTTGTTCTCATTATTTTTCCACTGCTGTTTTTGTCATATAGCGTACATGTGACTACACAGCACAGTTTCTTCTTCCACCCCCATAAATATCCACCCTGTATTATGAAATAGAATTTAGTGCTATTCATGATTCAAAATCGGATACATGTGTTACACCAAGGAGATTGAGACCCGTATTTTTAGAGCGTCTCGTGACAGTTACTGTAGCTAATGACTTTACCAGTCTACTGTGAACTTCTGTAGTGTCCCTTACTGGTTGGTACGAGAGTGCAATATTTCCCCTTCAGTGTGTCTTTGAAGAGACTATTGTTAGATTTGCACGCTTGAACACATAGATGAATCTCAGTTTTTACTCGACGTCACAGGCTTTCCCCAAACATGCAACTCAAACTGCTCCTTTCAGGTGCTTTCATTCAGGGCTGCGGGTGTTTTTATTTATTTTATTTTTTTAATTAACTTTGATGATTATTTCTGTGATTAATCATAATTGTGCATCGAAGATAATAAATTAGAATAAAGCAGGTTTTTGTTTTTTGTTCTCTCAAACATTTAATTACTTGTTGATAGTTTGTTTTCTGTCAAGTCTGTCTAGTTTTCACATCATAGCACAGCAAGAAAATCTAGTCAAAGAGATTTAGTCCAGATTATTCCTATTTACAGTTTAAGAATACCTTGATGTCAACTTGAAAAAGCTTTCAGATTAGTTTTTTTTTTCCCCGTCAAGCTGTATGGTGCTGCAGCACTTATTTTTCCTTTTATTTGAGATGGTGACAAACATGAGAAAGGGAGGAAAAGAGTCTCTGGCAGTTGAGGAGGAGTGTCTTCAGTGGAAGTGAATTGCTTCCTTGGGTGTGGACTTTGGACTTTGTTACTTTAAAAAAAAAAAAATTAACACACTGAAGGAAAGGAAATCGCAAATGTAAAAGGTTGCCTCTTTAAAAGCTGATGTTTTTGACAAGCGCTTGCAAGCGATTTGCGTGCCTTTAAATGTGGTTGTGGGTTCGTGGAAAATTCAAAGTATATATATTTAAGACAGAACAGTCAGCTGGCAACGGCGTCTCACTGATGAGTAATTTTGAGAGGAGATCAGATTTTCAAAGACACACAAAGGAGAGACAGATGTTGCAAAAACTACAATATACATTTCATCATGTTTCACATTAGATCTGGCGTTTGTTCACATTTATTCACATTTGTTGTTTGGATTTCCAGATGAATCTTTACAGGTCACGACACCACTAAAACACGATATTGAAACCTGAACGCTAGCGTGTTTCTGTGAAAGGCCTGAACGAAAGAAGAAGATTTACTAATTTTTTTATGTCCTGATTGTCCTCATTGTTTTTGTCATTTTTTAAATTCATGCTACAATCTGGAATCTTTGCATAGAAGCCCCTTTATATAACTGTCTTCCTGACATCAATTATCATGTTGTGAAACATTAATCTCTGCTCGTAGCCGTGTTGCACAAGCAGTTCAATAACGTCTGGACTCATGATGCATGCATGATTCCTGACTCTCAAACCATATTGCGCTATAGACTATTTGAATTACGCTTTGTATTTTGATGTGCACGTTTCAAAAGCAATTCAGCTGTGTTTCTTTAATCTCTGGAACGTTAGTGAGACCAGTAAAACCCATCCATGTCTCTGTCACATCAATGGAGAGCACTTTTTATGTGAATAATTCTGTCTTTCTCTAATTGTTTCCAGCTTGAATAAAGTTCTGCTCTGAGATTAAAAAGGCTATAGATGAATACTAATGTCATTCCTGCTTCTACAGAGCTGATTATATACAAAACAACTTTGATATGTCTATTTAGTCTGTACATCGTATTGCACAGCTCAAATCTGTAGTATTTTTTTATGATGGGTATATTCTGCTATCTGTTACTGATACTGACACAAGGTAAAAGCAATTAGATAAAACCGGTCAAGGTCTTTAAATTCCAGCTTAAATCAAAACGAGAAAGTATTTCTGCTCATGGCTCCAAGACTGTGCACCAATTCTTCATATAAGAAGAAAAGTAGTGAATCACAGTTTATTATTTCTCTTGGGTAGTGTCTGGATATAAAATGTTACTGTACAAAAATTATTATTGTTTATCTTTTAGCATTTTTAAAGATGCTTGTCACAGCTTCCATATTCTACTTTATTCCCTAAATATGCAGTCTTGAAGAAGTAACTTCAGTAACAACAGGAGCATGATCTCAGAATCATAAAGTGCAGAAACAGAAGACAGCGTCACTGCCAGAGTCCACAAAAGTACTGTGGCATGTTTTCCAAGATGTCTGGAACAATACACCAGCCAAGTATACTGCAATGCTCATAAGGCAACATTCTGTTAAGTCCTGGTTTAAATAAAACAGGAGAAAGGAGCATATGTTGGTGCATCTGCTGCCATTAACCTGCATTAGTTTTCATTTCTGACTTAAATTTGTCTGCAGCACCTTATTTTCCAGCCTTCTCCGTCTCACACGTGTGCCTCTAATCACTCAGAAGATGTGTAATGAAGAAATAATTTGATGTAGTTTATCTGTAATTATAGACTTTTAATGTGAAAACATTCAAAAGTAGTAGAAATGGCCCTGAATAGATTAAGGAGAGCAGAAACAGGTGAAATTAAGCAGTAACAGCTACGCCGGTGCTTTTATGATCATCAAGTTTTAATTTACATTAACTTTCCCACAAATAACTCCAATTAGAAATGCAATTATCTTTTTCTGTTCATTTGACACTCCAGTTGTAGTCGGCTATAAACCCAAGAGTTAACGACTCCTTATTTGTTCACGTTATTTTTTTAAATTTTTTATTTTACTTTTAGTCAATAACATACTGAAGTCATTTAATTTTCCTTTGGGAGTGTTAAAGTGCTTTTCAATTTCAAGTTCAAGTTTTCAGTTCACTTACACATGGTAATAATAATTACAGCAATAAATAGAAATGTATTTAGTTTAAAATGATACTGTAGGTTTTATAATCACGACATGATGTCATTGTTATTACAAATAATCTCCATCAGTCACATCATTAATACTTCTTAAAAAGGAGTTGGCGGAATATTAGAAGTTAAGCACCTCAAGATAAACAGTTTTATAAAGTGCTAATTCTTCATACAAGTTAAACTGTAGCAGACGACTATGTATCATTAAATTATGCCATTAAAAATGCACCCGCAAATGGTTTGATGTGAAGATAAAAATATAATAACATTTTTTTTGTGCAAATAAATGAACATTATTCAAATTATTGTGCAAGTCATGGTTGTTGGCTCCAGTCGTCATGACCTTGGAATTGTGTAAGAGGTCTAGTAACAGCTGGTAAATGTGTGAAGGAGATGTTGTGTTGTGTCTGCCAACTGGTAAACTTAAAGTTCACACACAGAGTGTTTTAATGATTCAAGCAGAGGCGTCTCTGTCTTTTATACTCCATGTTCTCCGCTGACTTTGTTTTTTTTTTTTTTGTTTTTTTTTAATGATCAGTGCAGGCCCAAACTGAGATTATCCCTCTGACGTCACTCCTGCTCCTTTCAGACAGGCCATAAGCCATTAATGTAGCACTAAGGTGGTCTATCTGAATTCTAAAATGGACACAACCTGCTAGCCGCATCAGTATGATTAGTAATAATCCTTTAAAAAAGAAAACTGTGCCTTTCGCATGTCATTAGGACATGGAATTAAGAAAGAAAAGGCGGGGGGGCTTCAGAATGAAGATGAGGCTCAAATATTTGAGCACAAATGAGCGTGAAAGTTGGCAAGTGTTGGTTTAATGGAATTTGAAGGTTTTGTATATTTTGTCTCCTGCTGTGTTGTAAAAGTATTAACAAACAGGCTTTGAGTCTGGAAGCATTTCACGACATCATTGTTATCCTTTTGGTGTTAACAGGCTATGTAGAGCTGTAAAATAAGTTGTGACTCTTTAGGTGTTATGCATTTGGACAGAACATTATATACGTAGCACTTGATATACAGTTTAATGATTAGTATTCTTTCTCGATTTACTGTATGTTGTAGAGTATTAGAATTTATTGAGCGCTTTACTGTCTGAGTGGCTCTAATGTCAGGTATCCCGTGAGCAGTTATGACCCCGACACTATTGTAGTTTATGAGGTCAGGAGCTTTACAGCGTGTTCTGGAAATAATCTCCCATACCACAGCTGTCTGAGCAACACTCTACGCTATCACTGCTACAGGACAGAAAGTTAGAGTCAGACAGAAAGAGAAAATAGAAAAGAGGTCTTGAGAGGAAGAAACCGATTCCATAATGTACTGACAGAGTCGTTCAGCTTTCCTGTGAGACAGCCGCAGCCCCAACCAATTAGAAAGCTTATAGTGCGATAAGGACGTCCTTTATTTTTGAAAGGTTGCACAGTTAGAACAATGGAATTTTTAAAGTGCACATACACTCAACGTACATTACACGCACCAGCACACACTAGCGCAGTGACATGCATACTTTACAACGCCTTCGTACAGTTATTAATGCCTCACGGCGCTTTCTGAAAATTGAATCTAATCAAGTGAAATGCTGTGAGGGTCCTCAGGAGAAAGAGCAGGTCTGACGGTGACCGCTTACAATAAAATCTGTGACATTTGGAAACAAAGCCTGCTCTATACCTCTGAGCTGTAATTGCACATGACAAATGCCACAATCTTGCATGAATGTGTGTATGCTGCGTAACACGCATGTGCACGTATGCACAAATATTTGGAGTTATGCATCTGTGGGATTTATGGCACCTTTTTTGCATGCAATGTGTGCTTGTGTGGTGGTTGAATGGTTTTAACGATTCTTTTGAAGTGATCTTCATATTGGAGTACAGTGGAACTAATTACACTAATTGTTTGGAATGCAGCTGCTGTAAATATGGTCTGAATGTCCCTTTCCTTCAGCACACAAATCAAAAAGAGGAGGGGAGGGGGGAGAAAAAAAATCACTGTTTAAATCTGTTAAACCTAGTCTTTAATAAAGCAAAACAAAAAGCTTCCTAGTTAGCCAGCCCTGAAATATTAACTCGCCAGTACAATGAATGTCATATTCAAGAGCTTTGTAAACGCAGACAGGATGGTTAATATTTCATATAAAACAGTGTTTCAAACTGCCTGACTCTGCTTCATCAACTGTTGGAACATGTAGTCTGTTTTGTATGCGGCTATGATTAACCCATTTTAGTTCAGTGCAGTCTTGTCCACATGCTTTAGCTCTGCTCATGTCATGTGATCTCCCTAGTCCAAGATCAGGAACATATTAGGATCATAGATAAGCAATAGATAACCGATGCCTACCTATCTCATCATATCTTATCTGTCATCTGTAGGGAATGTACAAGGTTTTGTGGCAGAAGCTTCCTGATTTCCGTTTCTAGTCTATCTGTAGTCTGATCAGGTTTGAGTGAGCTTTGTGCAGGAGAACTGCCTGTGTGGAGAGCAATAGAGGCAGAGTGCAGCACAATCCCCAAAAACCATTCGCTACCTTCTGGCAGAGAGCAACAAAATGATCAATATGTTCCGTTTATTGATTTATGACTTGTAAAAGAAATAGATTTACATCACCAGCATCTAATTATGTTTTTGCTTTGACTGTGTATTTGCAAAGTTGAAGAGTAGGTACCTCAAATGAATAATTTCCATCCAGTGGTTTTGTAGTAAGCTTTAAGCTTGTTTTATAACAGTCTTTTTTTTTTTTTTTTGTTGGAAGAAAAAAACAAACAAACAAAAAAACCTTATTAGATTTGGCTGCGCAAAAAGCACTACCAAATCATTTAAAGCAGGGACACGGATCGCTCAATTGTGTTTCCATCCAAAAACACATTACTTAACTATCTCCTGCTGCATAGAAATAATTACTGAGCAGGTAATTAGTTATAGACAACAATAATTCTGCTGTTGTGGCTGACAGGAGATGTTTTATGTTAATTAAAAGTAAAAGAAAAAAATGTCATTTTAATTGGCAGCAGGACTCTGCAGCTTTGATGTCCAACTTCTCGTTGATTGTATAACATTCATATGGAAGATTACTGAAGCGAGGATTACGCGGGAGAAATGTGATGCAGACATATGACTCATGAGAGTCAAAAACAGAGCTCCTTATGTTCACATTTCTGGTAGACTTTAGCGGTTTTTACTTTCAGGTCGCAACACGTGTTATCTCTCTGACACTCACGGAGATTTGTATGCTTTGATCCTACTTCTTTATTTTACCCTACAACAATAAACTTTGAGTTATAAGTTTTCAACGGAGCCTTCATGGTATTTTTATATGGAATGGTTGGCAGCCCGCCAGGCGGACCACCACTTTGGCCGGACCAAAGAAATACCTCAACAACTATTTGACCGCCAGCAAGTTTTCCTACACGCAATTATGCCTCCCTCAGGATGATTTGTGAAAACTGCAGCACTCCCTTCATCTTCACGATAGGCCAAATGACCAAATACCTGAAAAGAACTTAAGACGCTCACATCTGCCTCGGCTGCTTCACACATTCAGTGAAAAAAAAAAAGCTAGAGTAATTCTCTCATCCCCATGTTTACATTGTCATGGTGACTCTTGTTTTTACAGAGTGTCAGTGTAACATTAACATTTTAATTGTATCTCAGCATATCCTTTTAGTTTTTATGGCAGTTTATCGTGTCGGTTCAGTCTTTAATCCCGTCCCGAGGTTCTTCAAATAACAGAAGACATTTTATTTGCCATTCAGTTGTTAAACATGCAAATGCTTTAGTCAAACTGACACTCCGTCGTCGGAATATTAATTTCAACATCAGAGGTGGCACGCACAGCGTGGAGGTAAAGTCTGGAGCTTATTTGAAGGCTTCACTACAACCTGAGCACAACTGCAAGGACTACAAAAGTCTAACGTGCAGCCAAATTCTGCTTCCTGCAAGTTTGGTCACTAAGAAAAAGGCTACGCAAACATGCTCACACGCAATAAAAATACCTCAATAACTCTGAGGATTGCCCACCTTGTAGTGGCTTGTTAATAAAAAACAAACAAACAAACAAAACAAAGAAACTAGTCAGTCTTGAGTTGTTTTGGCATTCCTTCTTACGACTCAACGCCTGTGCGGCCCATCTCATGCATGTCAAACATGCAGCCTGACAACATAATACACATTTGTGCAGCAAACGTGAGAAGATCGATAGTCTGAGGTGTGTTATTGCAACAAGGAAAGGATGTGAAAGCTATTTAAAGGTAGAATGAAACAGCAGCGTTAGAGTGTCTCACTTCCTTAATCTGAAGCATTTCCTCAAAATCGTTGCGATTAAATATAAGTTGGTGAGAGGGATGAATGTGCGTTCTCTGTGAGAGATGTAGAGTCAAGTCATTTCAGTTAGGGTTCAGACCGGAGTGATGTAGGACATGACATTGATTTCAGTATTTCTAATCTGAGGTCTAAGATTACAAGCATAATTAGTGTAAGTATGATACTGGCGGCACGGTGGCAACAGTTCGCTGGAATATAACAGCAAATAATGATCTGTGAGAGGGGCTAAAGTCATAAGAATGAAGAGTAAATGTGTCTTTCTCTGCAAAACTTCTAGGAACACTTGGAAAAACATGTTTCCTCTTTCCCCGTGTTGCTTTCCCAGATCAGCAAATCAAACTGTGTGTAATCTCTGTGGATCTTCTGACAGTTGTTGTTTCTGTATTTTATGTGTTTTTCAGGCCAGGAAGAGGACGGGCGGAAGGTTTTAGTCCTCAGTTACCCCCAGTATTGCCGCTACTGCTCCGTTCTGGCGCGGCTCAGAGAGCAGCCGTCCTCTCTACTCATAGACCACACGGTGCTGGCACTGGGCGGCATTGCTGCATTGGGTGGGAGCACGAGGATCCTGTACTGCCGTGACACTTTTGATCACCCCACCCTCCTGCAGAATGAGAGCATCTGTGATGAGTTTGGTAAGTGTGGCAGCTGGAGATACGTTGACACAATAGCTCATCTGAATAGCTGTACAACTATTACGCAAGACTTTTGAGGTATTTGAAGTGTTGTAGGTTGCCTCATTAAGCATCACAGTTGTCATTTACTGATGTCTGAACACAGGCAGCCTCGTAATAGTTGTTTTCATCACACGGCCCATCTCAAACTTCCAATTATGTCATTTTGGTTAGCCAGAGCATTTGTTCAAGTCTGCTTTAAGTGGAAAATTGGCGTCATGGGGAGATCAATGTAGCTCCATTGTGTGAAAATTCAGAAAACATTCTTGAGTGCATTTAAAATCATAATTGGGTAAGGGGTCCCTTTCAAAATTAAAAGCCTCGTTGAGGTTTTTGGAGAAAAATATAGTTCCTGTCAAGTCAGTGAAAACTGTGTCTGGACAACAAAATACTGTATGTCATGACTTGAGAAAACTTAATAACAATTTACTGCCAGTCGCGTAGATGAGCAATAACTGTGCACATTAGATCCTTCAAGTTACTCGTCATTGCTAAGTGAAGCTAGCAGAAGCTGCGTGAACTGTTGTCAGTGATGGAGGAGGTATTTAGGAACTTTACTTCAGTTTAAATCAAGAAAAAAATAACACACGAATGACATGCCTGGTCATGAAGTAGTCAGCTGACCTTATTTGCAGGGCACATGACATTGCTGAACTTAGACCTGACTGACTAAAGCAGTCCCACGTTATCATACCACCCCCACAGACCAGCAGGGTAGGCACCAGACATATGTGGCGTATGTCATGGTTTGTCACTCTTCTTTCCCTGATGTTCCCAACAGAGTAAATCTGGACTCAGCGGACCACATAATGCTTTTTCTTTTCTCCCCATTTTGGCTATGGTGGCCTATATTTGCAGTCAGGAGACAGGAAGGTGGGGCAGAGAGAGAGAGAGAATGGGGGAGACACACAGCAAAGGGTTGCAAGGTGGGAGTTGAACTTGCAACCGCTGCAGGAAGACTGAGCCTCTGTTCATGGGCCGCCTGCTTTAACCACTAGGCTACGCAGCGGCCGACATAACTTTTTTTTTATTATTATTATTGCTCTAGACTCCAATTTCTATGTTCTCTAGCAAATTATAGCCTATTTTTTCCAATTAATTTAACTGATAATTGCTTTTCTTAAGGCTACACAGCTGTTTAATCCCAGTGCCTCGGGTTTTTCTTTGCATTTTGTTTGTAGAAATACCCTCACTGTCACTATTAAACATTGCTGTGAGCTCTACTATTGATTTTATTTTCCACCAAGCACTTAAGTTTAAACGTTAATCATTTAAGTTGTAACATTTAATGTTAACCATTAATCACAGTTGTTGTTTTTTTCCTGACCACATTTCTTCCTTGTGTATATGATGACTTTCTATTATCCTTATAATAATGCGTTGGACAATCTTTCTGAAACAGAATAAACCTCATTTCTGTGATCAGAGAATGTTTCTTCATACTTTAAATGTCACTCACCATATCAGTTAGGGTTAAATAACTTGTCGAAACATCACCGCCGCTGAATCACTGCAGTAGTTTTCCTGTGGGAGGCTCATACTTGGTAAAATTCAGGTGGTTTAAACAGGCATTGTATTACTACCAGATAGTATTTTTACTAGTCAGTATACTACATTTAAAATGATAAGCCTAACTGTTGTTGAGTCCAAAGGGAAAAAGCAGAAAAAATACCCCCTGTGACATTTTAAATATGATAAAACATGTAGTTCTAGTGTTGTGTACAGGGACAACTGCAAACTGCAAAACAACAAAGATGGCTGCAGAATTGCTAATAACACCTACTTACTGCCAAACCGACAGTCCATGACTGCCAGTTGGAAAGAAAGGCCAGTTGCATTGTGGGTAATGTAGGCATCACTTTTTGGCAGGGAAGAAGAATGCATAAATGAAGGAATATTTTAGCTGTCATGCTGTTTGATATTTATTCTGTCCATCCCAAATCTGATTATGTTTGAAAGCTGAATCAGTTAAAGGCTTTCTCATTATGTAAAGAAAAATGTTTTTCAGAAATCAACAAATTTGGAAATACTTGTTTTTCCATTGCTTTTGGAAACATACCAGGCTGAAGATACTTTACTATACTTGGCTTGGATTTGAACTGAAAATGTGATTACTGTATTAACTGGTATGAGGAAGTATGTGTTGCATCTATAATGTAATAGATGTTTGAGTGGAGATTAGATGTTTGTGTTCTTAGCGCACAACAGACAATAATCCCTTGTATATAAATTATGTTTGTTCCTTTTGCCAATTTAATTAAGGCCATCTAAATGAAAGATGCTTTTGATCTTTCAGATAATTAAGACTAATAGAAGTAGAAGGTTTTCAATATAGCTTGGAGATGTTGTCTTTTTTTTCTTTTTTAATAATTTGTTTCTAATTTATCTGTCTCCAGAGCAGCATTTCTGCTCAAGAACACCAGTTAATGTACTGCTGTTCAAACATCCTCATCAGTCACACCTTTGAAAAGCATTCTTTATTTGGTGCAGAGTTGAGAAGTGCTGGAACATGTCCATTTGCCGTTCACCACGCCATCACTGCTGCTCATGAATTTAAACATTTTATTAAGCCTGAGCTGGTCTAAAACAAAAGCAATAATGTGATTCATCTCTGGATTTATTTCCTCTGCTTGGTAGCGCGGCAGGCGCTTGTTGTGGCATCAGGATGACATTCACAGTAACGGCTTCACTGGTCAAAAGTCATTGTTTTACTTTTCCTGTAAATTTGCCAGGAGGTAATTGCATTTTAAGAGAGCAGCAGAGGTGAGAGCAGAAGGGAAAACAGTTATAGACATAGGAAAATAAGTTATGAATAGTAACGCTAACATCCTGTGGCTGCTGTTGCTCATTCGCTTGGCTCAATGATGCCATTCCTCTGTGAGCCACATTTAAGTTAAAGGTTTATTTTCATAGCTCAAAGGAATTCTACTTTTTTTTCTTTCTGTCTTTCTTTCTTTTAACTAAGGCAGCCACATCACTAATGTTGTTCACATGAAGGCTATTCAGTTTAAAGCAGAGTTTTATTTCTGCATGAATTGCTGCTCAGACTTGATGGTGATTTGTCTCAAGACGGCACAGCTAAGCAATTTTGATCACTATGGCGGGTAAATACAGCCTCAAAGGGTATTTTACTCACAGGGACGAACACACACACACACACACACACAAATTATTATGCACATAGAAACACACCCAGTTACTGAGTAAAATTCTCCTGCTATTCATATATTAAAAGACTGCCTTATTGAAAGAGCTTTTACTATAATAAATACCAGCATTGTTGACACATAAGAAGCAATGCTGCACATCTGTGAAATGTTAAAAAGTGAAAAAGTTATCTGGGGAACAATTTTAGGACTTTGTTTTTTTTCTTCCCTCAATGCTAATTCTGACCTTTTGGATGCAGTCAAATCTGCAATTGCAGCTGTAATAGCCGTCTATCTTGTCTAAGCTAATTCACGAAAGTGTGTCAAGCTTCCTCAGGGGGTCCAGAAGAGAAGGTTCAGGAATTAAAAAAAGAAAGAAAGAAGTGGTATTGCTGCGTGTCAGCATGCCTGAAGAACAGCATTGTGTAGCAGATGAAAGTCTGGTGGTGAAAGGCTGCCTATTCTTGACACAGCACTACAGTACTTGCTTGTGCAGCACAATCAGGCTGAGATTTATTATTTCATAAGCAACACATGCTGTTTTATTTGTGTGTGTCTCATATTCTTTAGCTGTTTTTTCGGAGATGAGCAATGAAACATACACATGCTCTTGCTTCACTTCTCTTAACTTTGATTTATTCTGTGTTTGTTTTGACTACGTGACGAGGACGATATAAAGTTGTCCCCGCTATATTAACAACAGTCGCAGAAGAGTCTGCTTCATCTCTATCACGCATTTCATCTGCACCGCTGACAGTATCCCTTCCTTTGAACCATCTCAAGCAAACCTACGGTTGCTAAAGTTACCAGATCTTAGGTCCTGTGATCCATATTCATGTTCAGCATCGCCTGTCACATCAGCAGCTGCTTTCCTCACGGGGAATGACACAGTTTTTGTTTATAATTATAATCATGTATTCTCAGCCAACGTGGATTGATTATACCCGTGCTACTTTGTGTCCTCAATTTTATTTCTTGCCAGGAGGAATGTAATATTACCTCCGCACAAACGTCCAACAGGAGATATAAATTGTGTTTTAGACCGCACTGGTACAAATATTTTCTACTTATTGCATTCTCACTGACATACAGATTGAAAATCAATCTTTCATATAAGCCTAAGAATAACAAAGGTGTGACATACTGCACTTTAATAATGTTGGCATTAGTGAGGGTTCTCTGCTGAGATAAAAAGCCAGAAATAGTTTGAGTGACAAGGTTCAAGTTATTGTTATAGCCAATCTGTTATTTTTGCAGGGATAGTATTCAGCGACAGAGAATTAACATTAACACATGTAAGCTCAGCCAAATTGTGGTTTATGTTGATATATTTTAAACAAGATGGCGATGGCTGTTTGTTAAGAAAATATTATGGGCAGCATTTTACCCATTTTTACCCCACTCTCAGCCCCCCGCCTCCTTTTCCACCCTGTCCCTGAAATCCAACACTCCTTGTGCGCACAGCTTAAAACAACAGTATTTTGAAAGTTAGTGAGGCAATCGTGTTTGAGGTAAAGCTGCCCTCCTCCTCCTCTTGCTCTCTCTCATTTGTCCTATATTCCCCAGGTCTCATTCCTTGGCACAGAAACTACATAGTTCATGCTCAGCTCAGTGTGTTTTGTTTGAAATATCTCTTACTCAATACTAGTTGGATTTTTTTTTATTTATCAAAAAGACATTTTTTTTTTAATGCAATCCTTTTGAATCCTTTTAAGTAATCCCCATGAATCAGAGAAGTATTTATTGCTTCAGCATATTAACGCTGTCCAGATGCACTGATTATAAACATTTTTTGGTCTATCTTTGTACTGTGGTATTTGTGTGTGTGTTAGTTTTGCACATCTGTGGCTGAATTTAGTCATGCCTTACGTGTATTTATTGGGAGGGTTGTACTTGCCTGAGTCATGTACATATATGTTCATAGGAAAAAAATAACGATTTCATCTGCGGTTAGCAAAGCCTTCGAACAAAACTGATGCTGATATATATACAGCAGAGGAAATACAGAAAAAGAAACATCTCAAAGCAACAAATGCTATAGTATATCAAGCTTTTACTTTGAGATAACATCTTGAAGGCTTGATTGGGTTGGGTCACCATAAGAACACAGAACATGATGTCATTGTTTCCACAACTTGAGTCACTTCTCACTGCTCTTTAGACATGAAATCTGATTAGATGAAATGTGCATATTCCATTGTTGTTCAGCTACAGCCCTTCTGTTAATTTAATAGGCAAATTGCTCGCTAAGCTTATATGTTTTTTCCTCATCTCCTTTGCAGATTTGTGTTAACCAACTGCCCATGAATATTTCATTGTCCATATGTCGTGGTATACAGAGGCCATAGAGAGGGATTTTAGAGGAGAAAAGAGCACATGTTCTATGCTCAGATTTCACAATCAGGACAATGGACTGTATATGAAAATAAGACGAACATCTGCTGCAAGGCCTCTTACTGTACACATGCCATCATATGCTGTCATTTCATTTTTCATTCTTTAAGAAGTGGATGATACATTTGGCTCTTTCAGTTCTTGTGCACAAGCAACCAAAAATACCCTAAATATAGCTACACTTTCTTTCTGTTTCAATGTGCCTGTAATGCTGACACTAAATCAGTGCCACAGTGCTCTTTTAACTAAAAGCACTTGGCTTCAGAAGCATTAGCGTGACTTCTGGGTTTGAGTAAGGCTCAATCTTTCTGATTATCCCTATTATGTCATCACCAACTGAATAGCTCCGCACACTTATCTTTGCATTGCTTCTAATCTATTTTTAGGGAATAACACAGATAGATAAATATGCATCTAGCTCTAGACTACAGCTCCATAGGAGATTATGAAATATGGCTCCCTTAGAGATGTGTAAAGGTTTCTCACAGGAGCAGCTAATAGGAAATAACTGACGAAAGAAAGGGCAGCCAAGTTCATTCCTATTTGAATTAAAGAATCGTATTACTGGATTTACTTGTTGTTTTCAGTGAATGTGCATTCTAGCAAATAAAATGTAGTTTAAATGGCATAATTTGTACATGGGATAAAAATAAATACCTATTTTTGCATTCCTCACAGACCACAAACATGCTACTCTTGCCTGTCTGCTAGGGTTTGAATGATTCTCCAGTCATAAAAGATACTGCAATTACATAAGTCAGTTCTCATTTCGGTGAATAGCCGCATAAAGTATTTATCTCTTGTATGCTATTATGTTTCTAAGAACAAAATGAAATGTGATCGTTGGTAGGGTGTACATTAATAAGGCAGCAGTTTACAAATCAAGTTAAAGTTTAACTTTATTAGATGTCATTGACTTGGGAGAAGCACTGTAAACATGATTATTTCCTATCTGCAACGCAGCCATAGTCGTTTTCACTTCACCTGAGTATATAAATCAATTTCCAGAAGCCTAAAACCTACTTTATACAGGTGTTCCAACACAGTAAAATGTTCAGTCACAATTTTATTGTCATGCAGCCGTCATATGTTATTGCAGCAGCGGCTGTTTGGAAATCTCTCCTTGTGACTGCGTTTAAACTTTGACATTCAATATTTTGAGGAAACCATTTCAAATCAGATCAGTCGCTTATTACCCTCTTTTCTGCGTGTGTTATTCCTCAGATTGCAGTTTTATGTCAGCATATTGTATAATATCTTATGAATGTGGGGATTTTTGTGGGCAGAAATACGGAAAAAAGGATGTGGGAAAGTCTTTGAATGATTTCTAACTGACTCCTACTTGTTATCTTGGTGCCACGAGATGATGATACTGATATAGAACCATAAAGGTGATGATCCCATAAATAAACATCAGCCCAGGGAGGAGATATATTTAAAACGTCTGCATGCAGTTAACTACTTTGGCCCTGACATTAGAAAAACTGTGACAGGTTATTATCTGACTTTGAGATAAAAACGACAGAACAAAATGTGAACAGTTACACTGTTGTGTAATCTAATAAAAACATTTAAAAAAAGATAAAATGCACACTATGTAATTAATGACTTTACACTTGAGCTAAAGAGATTAGCTTGACCTCGTTCATAATGGCTTCAATGATTATTCCATTAATAAACTTGTGAAATGATAAAGAATTACTACTGATGAGTGCGCTTTAAATGTGATAAAATGATGCAAGACACTCCACCCCCACCACCCACCCTCAAATTCCAGATGTAAGCTGTGATGCAGTTTCTGAATGTCCCTAATAAACTTTCAAGAACAACATGTTGCAACTTGAAGTGAACAAGTTTGAGTCATTGGTGTAACAGTAAATGCTGCCTTCAAGGTCTGCCTCTGCCAGGGAGTCTGGCGTAGAAACACCTCATGAATGCAGCCTTTTAGCACAGTCTCAGAGTGTTATCTTTCTGCAGGTAGAGGCCTGTTGCGAGTTGTTGTTCCTGAAAAGAGCTTGTGTAGCTTAAGTGACGCCAAAAATCCTTGTTACATTGCTCGTACACGATGGTAGCAAGGTGGGGATTATGCTGCATGTGACAGCTGTGATTGATGCGCCCAGTTTTTTTCCAAAAGGAAGTGGCAGCTTCTTGTGTTGACAGTCGTGTCACTTTTACTTTTGAATTTGCAGCTATTTTTTATTTATTTATTTTTTATGAAGAAAGCGCATACACAGAAAGATTTTTTTATTATTATTATTGGAGGGGGGGTGAGGGGTGGGGGTGGGGGGGGGTTAGATTATTTGTAGATTTTAGGTCCCCAAAATGCCATAAATTAGCATAACGAGACAAAAACAACAACAGAAAGATAAAAGTATCCAAATGGCCTATTTTTTTGTCATGAGAATGATGATTATTTATAATCACCTTGGCTTTGTGCTGTGTACCGTTTTCAAAAGTCCCCATGATTGGGCTCATTGGTCGACTCAATCCCATCAAGTGTAACTAGAGCGTGATCTATTAGAATACATATGTTTTATTGATGTATGGGCTTCGTGTTTATCCTGGCATTCATTTATTTATAGGTTGATGCTGTGATTTTTTTTCTTCCAGTAATGAATAGGATAAGCCTTGAAGCTTATCCACTGCTCGCTTTCATCTCTCCCTCCCTCTTTTTTGCCCCCCCTTCTCTCTCTCTCTCTCTCTCTCTATCGCTTTCACTTCCTCCAACAGCCAAATTGAAATACTGTATTTTTTAAAACCCCAGTCCTACTGAGTCGTTGCAGCAGACTGTCAGTACAAATGATGTGGAAGCGTTTGAAGGTTATCCCGTTTTTAGCAAATCCTTCACATTATGTAACTATGACTGTTTTACATGTGGTACGTGTGTGTGTGTGTGTGTGCACGCACACGTTTGTGTATGTGGGACAGTCCCTCTGTGTGTTCTTAACATTTCTTTTCAAAATTGGATTTATTTATTTTATTTTAATTTCCTTTCCTGGAACAATGGCCATTAAGAGCTTCTTGCCAACACTTGGGCACAGGGAAAAAGGAGAACTGACATGTTCATTTGTCAGATATTTACAGCCTTTATTTTGCCGTGTATTTTTGTCCTGACAGAAACACAGCGCTGTGACATATTACAGTTTAAATACACACAGAAAGGCATTGTTCCCTGTTGGATTTCAGCCAACAGGGAACCTTTTTTTTTGTAATCACATTGTGCAAGCATGTATGTGTCTTTAGATAAATACTTGATGATATTATTCAGTTTGTCAGGGCCAGAGGTCATTGCATTCCTCAGTGTGTGTATCAGTCAGTGGAACTGGGTTAAGATTAAATCCAGCCTTGTCTCAAATGTGATGTGTGTTAATAAGTGCTTAACAGGCGACGCTGCCATCATGAGGCAATCACATGAGCTGGATAGAAAGAAAGAAACACAGAGGAAAGAGAAAGGAATTAAAAAAGAAAACAAAAGAAATCTGAGGGAGGGATTTCGCCTTATTTTGGCTCCAAATTAGGCTTGTGAAATTTTCCTTGTAAAACATGTAACACTGTAACATAATTTCCTATTTACTTTGCAAATGGAAAGCTTGAGTCGACAGCCTTTATGAGTTTGTGCTGTGCTAAAGTACACACATTCACACCCCGGTAGAAACACACACCCGAATGAATCCGATGAGAATGATTTCATAATCCATCGCAATAATAAACTTCTTTGAACTGTTTAATTGGCTCTTCCTGGAACGACACGGCTTCGCTTCATTTGATCTGATGAAAGAGTAATGTTGCTTCTCCCCTGGGGGAGCATGCACAACGGCGCACAAATAACGAATTAAGAACACTACCCTTTTTTTTTTTCTCCATCCAAACGACTGCCTTAATAAAGCAGGAAAATTCATATTGCAATAACATCACTTTCCCTTAAATTGTTTTCATGTTTACTTGCTTATGTATCTAATTTACAGAGCTTGCTTTAAATGGAAAGCAGTTCTGAAAGAGCAATGGACTGAGGTCACATGGAAATTGATTGTCATCTGAAAGCACTATTATCGTTGTAAACATTTGAAAACATTCCCTCTGTGTGATTCCCCGAAAAGTCACACCTACTGTACGCTGTTGTAATCGGCTTCAAGGCAAGGAAGAACATTTGATTTAAAGCATGTGGTGTACAAAAAAAAAAAACAACAACCAAAATCTTAAGTAAGTTGTGCAAGAAAAGGAGAAGGAAATATGTCAAATTATAACTGACACTGTCACGATGGTTAAGGAGAATGTCCTCTTTCCTTGTCTGAAGAATATTAATAGTGACCGTCTGAATGGAAATTCTGTGTACAGCAACAGTATGGTCACAGAAATGAGCTCATTACTGGCAAATGCATTATGTATGTGCACACATATGCACATTTATCTTGTTATATTACTACAGTGAAAATGTTCCAGCTACATATCCATCTGCTAATTGTAACCACTAACATGCCAGAACCTGAAGGCAAGGAAATCAGTGTAAAACCAAAAACCTTAACCTCAGCTGAAATTATCCTCAGTTCCATCCCTCTTTCACTAGTACATTTTGGCAGGAAACACTTAACACATGCACAAACGCACATACTTGCGCGCACACACACACATAAACACAGGGCTCAGAAAAGCTAAAAGAATGATTTACATGATTTCATAAGGGCGAGATCAAAATATGGGAGAATATTTTTAATGTCCTGGTAAACACACATTCACTTGGATGTGGGCTTGTCTCCATGGCAACACTAGTCAGAGCATGCCCGGTCTAATGCTTTGACAGTTTCTCCTGATGATGATTGATAATTACTACCTGACTTGTTGTCCCCGTCTCCACAAACATATGGCGGGAGCTGCCCGCCGTCGTATATCTGCCTAAATGTTCCCTTTTCTGATAATAGCTTTTTAATGTTGCGTTTTGTTGTGAAAACCCCCACATCCCCACACTCCCCCACCCACTAAAGCTCACACACACACATATACACCACTGTATAGACACAAAATCACACACCACACACCCCTCCCAACCCCACCTCTTTGTAATTACATTTGCTGCCGCTCACATAGTTATTACAGAAAGGAAAGAAATAGATAGGAGAAGCTAGAGAGTGGGAGAAAGTCAAAATTGAGTGGAGGGGGTCAGGAGGTGTGTGTGGAAGGGGGGGATTGATTCAACATAGTGTGTTCTTGTGCGTGCAGCTGGATTTAAATTTGACAAATTGTCAGGATTAACACAAAGAAACAGCCTTTTTACAGCATAGTCGCATATTAGAATATAAACAACCGATAATAGCCGGGGTGGTGGGCTGTGGTTTAAACATGGCTATCAGAACTGTTTATTCCCACATCCATGCATACTGTATTTTATCATGCATTGTGTTTCCGCACATAAGGCTCATATTTAGATGCAGTTGGAAGCAATGTTGTTTTACTCACAGGAGCCATGGAGGGGGGAATCAATCTATATACAAGTTTTATCTACTGCACACCATAAACCAAGGCATTAGCATAGACCCTCGCTGGTAGATTTTATTAAAGGAACTGTATGCTGAAGCCGTGAACTAAAATTTCGATCATGATCAGCATTTTAAGCCTCAAATAAACTCGAGAAGAACTCCAGACTACCATACATCAATATTCCTGTTCAGTTCACAGTAAGCTGCACCTGCAAACGTAACATATTTGTCAAGATGACTGTAAAGGCCATACATAAAAGCTATTTTTTCCTAATTATGCTGTTTTACAAAGTGGGAAGGATGCTTTAGAATGGTTTTGAATTTATCATTCTGTCTATTTTCCATTTCCTCTTTCATGTGTCCAAACACGTTTCAAGCCGATGACCTCCGCTTTGAAAGAGTAACATTCACTCACTTGTAATATCTTTGCATCTTCGAACGAAAGCAAATTAAAATGTATTAGCTACGCGTCTCTAACTTTAAACATCTGAAGCTCACAGTCACAGATATCCCATTGGTTAATAAAGAGCGTGGTGCACCTGCAGCCAGCATCAGCCTGGCACTCCGTGGAAACCAAAGTCACTTCTAATACTGTGTGATTGAGGTCTGCCACAGGCTATGGCAACAGACAGGCTCTGTGAAGGAGATAATGATGCATACACACACTGCTGTCAGTCAGCCAGCTGAAAGGAATCATTTTTGAGGAAAATAAAAACAGACTGTAGCCGATATAATGCAGCATTTGTATAAGAAATGATAGGTTCAGGAAATAGAGTAGAACAGGATGTCAGAGTTGTTGCAGCATGGAGAATTGATCCGATGAGAGTCGAAAAAACAGAAAATCTCACTCGAATTCCTGTCTTTGCAACGTGAATGTATTTATGCAGCCATACTGAACACATGCAGGTTATGTTTATGTTCAGGTAAAGGATGAAAAATGATGTTTGTTTCTCTGACAAGTAGTAAGACCCGACCCCGCAGGTGGTTGTGGTTCCATTTGTTCAAGGGGTTGTGTCTCCATCTGTCTTTGATCGGGTTAGTAGGTTTGGTCTGATGTTCATGTTATTGGAAGGTTTGGCTTTTGATTGGTATCAATATCTTCTTAAAATAGTAATAGAATCAATGACTGTCTGACATTCAGTTGTCATTATTTATTTAGTTGTTATGTTTTACCACAACTTTTTGTTAAGACTGTACATTTTTGCAATAATTTAAAGAATACATGTTATAATTACTTTGACCATGTCAAGCTGCGGTTAAATTGTGTCTTCAGTATCTGTTACATTAATCCTTGTTGTTGTTTTCTCCGCTTTCCCCACTCCCCACTTGTTATTGTGATTGTGATGACTATCTTGTGCGGATGTTAGCTGGTTTACAGACTTCTGTCCAATGTTACGTCCTCCTTCTACTGTCAAACCCAAGCAGTTTCCAAACACTTGAGGGTTCCAACCACGTGCTTGTTTTTACTTCACAACATCGGTGGCCTATACGACGCCTTCAGTGCTGGAACTGAGCAGGACATGAGTGATGTGCATTAACATTTGTGCAGACTCTTGCTCACACTGTATTGCCGCAGACCCAACTATAAAGTTTCCTCTGAAACTAATGCAGAAACCTCACACTGACTCGAAAGTAGAATAAAACTGTGGACATTGCCTGTAGAACTGAGCCGTCCAGCAGTAGGTTGAATGTTGAATTTTTAATTGACCCAGGAGTCCACAGACTGAGGTAATTATTAATGCTAAAATCCCATTTACATTTGTTTTGGTTAATTTTTACATTCCTACTAGATGAATATCGTGAAATGTCATATAAAAAATATATTTCTTGGCTATATCATCTAGCTTGTCTTGGGTATAATTATTTTAATCAAATTCCAACATGAAATATGAAATGGGATTACTTGGAGTGAGAAAGCGTCAGCCAATAGTTTGTGGTTTTTCAGCCAAAATACTGACAAACCCACATTCCACTTTGTGCTCAGCATCATTTAAAGTGGCAACAACAAGACTGTCTAATTTACAGAGACAGATATTTTCTATTCAGAGTCAAGATTTTACATAAACTACGATAAATGATGCATTGAATATTTAATTATCTTCTAACTGTTGCATTTCTTAATGCTAATGCTATGTGTCTTCTGGATGTGAACAAAGGCAGCTTTTTTTTTTTTTTTTCCAGTTTTCTTCTGAGGATTTCATCAAGCCATAACATGCCGGTTTGGCATTTTCAGCTTGTTTTGCTGCCTCTGAAAGAACAGGTTGTGCTGTTGTTAATGTGATTTTTCTATTCAGAGATCATCAAAAACTTCATTTCACCCCCTGCTGCATTGAATTAAAGAAATCACAGTGATGCATATCTAAAAGAATGAGATATTAAAAAAAAAAAAGAAAAACATTGATAGGCTTGGCTTCTTATGTGTGTGTAATTTATGTGAGCTTGTTCTTTCAAAAGCAGGAGCAGATTTAATCAAGGGACTGTGGGGTTAGAAAGAAAGGCCTGTTTACAAGAAGCTGCTGAGGACCTGTGGACCTCAGAAGGCTGTTGTTTGACCTCTTTTAGTAACGAGCTCGCCTAATCCTCCACTGTTTACTCAGACACGTGCTCTAACAGGCTTGTATTACAGTGATTTTCTGTGTCAGGAGTCAAAAACATAAGTTGCCAACACAGGTACTTTCAGGCCCTTTCATCAAACACACAGTGCCAGCGGAAAATTAAACTCTGTTGTTGAAATGTGGCAAAAAATGAAAAACTTGGTTGTTTTTGTAATAAAAGTAAGCGGTATTCATTGTCAAACCCAGGAAGCAGCCAAATGCATTCTACCTCATTAAATTCAGACTAGCTCTCAGGCACTGCAGCATAAAAATATCTCCTTATGTTTTCACATTCATGAGTGAAAACAGTAATGAAAATATGTCTGCGAGTTTGATTGAATATGGCTCAGAATGTTTGACAATATAATCAATGGCAGTCTTCATCTGTGTATTTATAGGAAATTAATTAACATTTGTGTCATATATCAACCTATGGAGGATCTGATGATTAATACAAACAGCCACCTACATGCTCCGTGGGCACGTTGTGTAATTTTATGATGCTTGAATTGGTCGGCATGCTTAACGTATGACTGTACTGTTTTTTTGTGCTGTGAGTAAATCTCAAATGACTCTGTCTGAATGTGCCACGAGCGCAGGAACAGAAGAATTGTGAGCTTGTCAATAACAACTCATATTAGCATTTGAAATGCGACAGTGGCTGCAGCGTGCAGTATAATGACGGAGCAAGAGGAGGCATACATAAATGCACGCCAAAAAAAACAAAAAAAAAATGACAAAATAGAAAATAGTAAGTTTGTTTTTGGTTTTGCAGAATCACGCTGTTGTTAAACCAAAACAGGATGATCACATACTCCAGCCTGCATTCTTCTCATTTTGGCAGAAGCTTCATGAAGAGACTATGAGAATCTCTCGATGATATTGCTTGGAGTCTGTGGCTGTAATTAAAGCCAACTTTTATTGATTTAGGAATGAATATTTTTATGAACTTTTCCCTTTCATCTGGATTTTAATAGTTGGGTTGTAGGAGGACACTGTCGAGAGAGATTTAAGTGAGTCTTTCAAGTTGAAATACTAATGAATGGCTACAAACACCCAGTGGAAATACACTCTGTGTAAAATAATATCTACTTTATCGTGATTTATTGATGATATACTGAGAAATTCACACATCTAATTCCACTATGTGGACTGTTAAGGTGTTGAATATTTCATTCAGCATCTTTTTCTGTTGAGTCATGTTTGTTTTTGATACGGTTTGCTCATTTACATTTACGGTCCATTTGACAACACAGCTTAAACTGATTGGAAAAGTTTCTGATCTGAATGACTTGTAAGCTGTATCATAAATCCACCCGGCCAAGATAAAGCACTGTATCTACTCAGAAGGGAGCTGGTGAGAGAAACATCAGTCCCAACATGTTTCTCATATGAATTGGCTCCTTAGACTCCTAGAAGCGGTCAGACACATGCAATTCTTGAGCCGAATCACTTGAAATCCCTCCAATCTCTTGACTCTTTGATGTATAGTGAAGACACGTCGTCGCCTGTCACTGCTGGCTGAGGAATCAGTCATCGCTGCTCTTTTTCTTTTTCTTTTTCTTTTTCTTCTTCTTTTTCATCGTTGCGTTTCTGCTTCGGAGCTCCCCTTGTCACTTCATTGTGCCTCCAGTAGAGTTAAAATGTTCAGCTAAAGTGTAATAACACTTCAATGATCACACATTTAATGCTCCACCGCTCAACAGATTAAAGTCTGTGCCTAAAGAGCTGCATCACAGGGTGTTTGATATCATGGTTTGCCATTTATTATTTATAATCTATTGGTTATTTTCTCTGCATTATGGCAGGAGATGTAATTCATGTTATATTTGTTTTTATTCTTTTTGAAAAAAGAAAAAAAAACACACTGTGTGTCTGATTTCACCTGAAGATTTTCCATTTTTCAGGATTATTACTTCTTCATTTAAACGTTGTCTGCGTCGGTGTTTTATGTTTTGTGATTTGCTGTAAATTTCCAGTGCCGTAACCCTTTATGCGAGGCCTGAATGACCTTCTTTGTGCACGTGCTGGCATATTCACTGCTACAGTTTCGCTTACAAATCTTTCCCCGGGGAGGATTCCTTCTCACTTGTGCAGATACATACTGGCCCGCGTCTCTCCTGAGAGGATGGTCTTGTGTTTTACAGATGACTTAACACCGACTTTGGTTAAACATCCTTTCGCGTTTTCTTGCTTATTCAAGCTGTGACTCATTAGGGTGTTTTCTTCAAACTGACTTTGTAGAGCTCTCTTTGAGAATTCACTTTGATTAAAGAAGAGCTGGAAAGTAACTTAAGCTGTCAATATATCTGTGCTGGTTAGCTCACTCAGAAGGTGACGGCCTGTTTGTTCTGCAGATCTGGTTTGTGTTATCAGCAGGATGTTATGTCACTATGTGGTTTTATATACAGCTGCCCTTTTGACCACTTCTCTCTCACACTAAAATAGACACCATTTCAGAGGGACTTTTGTCAATTTAAAAATAAAAAAAAAGTGGGAAAAAAAGGGGTGAGTTTCAACTTTACATTTTTACTGTATAGTGATGTCTAATGTTCTGTCCTGGGGGACATACCATGCTGTTCAGACGAGGCTATGTCTTGCAACATAAATGTTACCTTTGGCTGAGAACTATGCTCATAATTACTGTGTGGGTGTCAGGCCTTTGGTGAATTTGCAACCAAGTGAGACAACAAAATATGTCAAAACATGTTTTTCCATTTACCACTGCTAGTGCTAGTCATGCCTCGCTCATCTTCCTTCATCTCTTTTGTTTGAACTCGGACCTCATTATGGTGAGAGGAAGTTGAGGTTAAACTGTAGAATTAAGCATTTCAATGCAGACAGAAGTGGGGGGGAGTTGTTTCACAAATGCGCAGGTTAGATATTCAGTCAGTTAGTCATTTTTACAATTGAAAGTAGTTTTAATGCTTTATGTAGACTAGCCTTTTAGGAAACAAAGCCATCACAGTTCCCCACAGCTGCAACATTCAAAGCAACACTTGCCTTCAGTTTTTGCCTTGTTGTTTTCCAAACTTTTATATTCAAGCAGTCTTTTCAGAGGATGGTCAGTATGTTGATGGTATGAATGAAACAACATGATGAGAAGATAGACGGTGAAGCATGTCTTGCCTTTTGTTGTCCCTCCTGGGAAAATGTGTTGAAATGAAATTCCTGAGTTATTAATTAGAGGTCTGTGGCATGCGTCGGTCAATATAGCACAGCAACACAGCACGAAAGCTCTGTTTTTCGACCACATCTTTACAGCTTCGTTGG
Organism: Arrhamphus sclerolepis; assembly: GCA_037176975.1. NCBI lineage: Eukaryota > Metazoa > Chordata > Actinopteri > Beloniformes > Hemiramphidae > Arrhamphus > Arrhamphus sclerolepis. The sequence goes on along the minus strand of JBAMYA010000007.1, from coordinate 6,594,122 downwards.
TAGCAGCTGGGTTTAGTGGGAGGAGTCAGCAGCTCGATTAAACTCCACCCACTTGTATCGCAGGCTTTGTCTTTTTTAAATTGTTGTTATACCTTCGCACCACCACTTTAAAGCTTCAGAAAATGTGTCATGAGGGATGAAACTGGGTGAAAATAACAGTGGGTGAACTGATTTGACCTGGATCTGTGATGTCACAGTGCCCCTGCAGAGCTCATTCAATGATGTATTTTTATCTTTAGGTGGTGGCAAACAAAGTGGCAATGCTGTGTTATATAATTTATATTTTATTTTGTGCCTGTAGCCATTCAAAACACCCAAAACATTAGTAATAAATTGATTAATTATTTTTCCCCTCCTGAACTTTAAACATTAACTACAGCAAATCCAGCTATAGGATGTTTATCAGGATCTTAAAAAGTAGGGAAATACTTTAAAGTTAAAATATATATTAGTAGAGCTCAGAATTTCACCCTTTTAGGGACACTTTTTTTTTTTTTTTAAAGCCCAGCCATGAAACGTTGTTAATGGAATTAGAGTACTGACAGTGAAACAAATTTAAATACCTCCTATCCTATTGCAGTTCAGGAACGTGGCATAGACACTTGTGGAAGAAACGATTAAAAAAAGGAAAAAGAAAGAAAAGAGCGTCCATGTTGTGTCATATGTTTACCTCCAGTTAGTACGGCTAAAAGGAGCATTAAGGTTTTGCTTAATAAACCACATAGTCAGATTAAAATCATCACCCGATGAAAGCAGTAAAGACAAAAAAAGTAGGAGATAACCAAATTACATTTAATAGTTAGAGTAATATGAGTGTCCATAAAACAGTTTTTATGGGAAATCCCTTTAAATAGCTGTCACTACTTTACACTCAAAACTATAAATGTGAGCTTCATGATGGCGCCAGAGGTAAAATGACAAAGAATGAAAGTTAATAGGATATATCCTCTAAAGATCGTTGTCTGTACATTAATTTATACCACTCTGTTCTCTAATCGTCGTAATTTTTATATCTGTTCCAAACACATGATCCGATCTTCTGACCAGTTGAATCTTGCCACCATTTGATCTGTGTGAGTAAAAATAAGAAACCCCTGTGCACATCTTTAGTTGTGACTCATTATTTCAGCCATGAGTGTTATGCCAAAAGTGCCAAGTGAAGGGATGAGTTGGCTGCTAATCTGCTTAAGTACATCAAAGTATTTTTAGATCCCCAAAGCTTTTTATTTCAGTTTGCCAGACAAATGCAAAAACATGCAGACTATCAGCATGATCATGTGTTCACTTAGTTTAAAGGGGATTTTTGAAGCCACTTTACTGTTCATTAAGTGATCATGTACATAGATAGTGAGCTTTATCATCTTAGACATCCATCAGCTAAATTAGCCAGTCTGCTTTATATGTCTCTGTATTCCCAGCAGCCTCTCAGTCAATCAGTCCATTTTGTTAGTTCCCTGTGGCTTTACTCTGTTGAAGCATAGAACCATCAGAACCCCTTCCTGAGCTGTCTCTAATGAGTTTTTCCATTATCATTGACATCAATGAAATAGCATTACTTCTGCATTTAATTGAATCTGAGAGTGTGAAATTATTAAACAGTGCCTTTTTTTTTTTTTTTTAAGCCGATAAGAGCTGAGGGCATTTGACATCATCAAGAGACCAAGTTGTCACAATGTGCACCTTGCTGCTGAAGTTGTTGTGACTTCCACGTCTCATGGCTCTTTGACAAGTCGTGACAGATTCCCTTCCAGGATAATAACATTTAAGTGTTGGTGTGTACGCATGTGCATATCACCCGACGTCATCATATCACCTCACTATTATTATAACAGCAGTATACAGCTGACTTTTCTTTCCTTTTTCTTTTTTTTGTTCTGTGCACGTGCAGTCGTGAACAGTATGCTTTTGAGGCTTTCTGAAGGACCAGGCAAGAGCCCTCTGGCCACTTCAAGGCGTGACTCAAGTCATGGTGGTGTCCCAGATAAGCAAAAAGCCACAGACTGAGCAATAACCCACTCAATGGGAAGCAAACAGGAACATGGAAGCTTGGTCAGGATCCGTTTTTGGTGTGTGACTATAAGGCCCATTTTTGGCTCATAGAGGGAAGTATCAGGCATTCTTAAATTATCTTTTTGTTTCTGCTACATTGACAAATGTGCTTATTGCCTACAGAGTGGTAAAAATATCACATCACCTAAGGTGCTGTAAAATCATTGTCTTGTGATGTTAGGTCTGTTTTCCTACAGACTATAAATATCTGCGTTTCCATTCGAGAAAATCAATGTGTAGAGTCGGCCCGCGTTTGATTTTCTTGGTGTTATTCAAAAGCTTGTGACTCCTCCCTTATGCCATGCAGAGGGAAAATCAGCATATCTTCCTGCAGCACAGAGAGAAAGCTTCCACTTGACCTTCTGTGTCTGTGTTTGTCCAGAAACACAAATGAATGCGCCACTTTTACCTGAGCTCATCTTAACATCCACCTGGGTTGTTTAAATGTGTCCAGCTTGTCCTCTAACACTAAATCGGTGAATATAATTCCCCTCTCTTGTCTTGGCACCGTGTGGTATGCAGCAGTGTTTTGCCGTAATTGCAGCATTTTCTTACGCAGCAGTATTTGATCTGATGAAAAATGTAAACAGACAGGCAGGTTACATAACGGAGTGTAGGGTGTCGTGGATGGGAGGGGAGGGGGGCTTGTGATTGGACTAAAAACAGACTGTGTGACTTCACTCAGATAAAAGACCTCAAGTCATCCCTGCAAATAAATTGGTCATTTAAGGTTTATCTGTTGTCATACTTATGTTTTCACTTTGTATGTCATCAGTTAGTTTCTTTTGCTTGTGTCTCCACATTTTGCTTTTTAATGACACTGCAGATGCCCTGAAATGTGGCTGTAAATATTTTGTGGTTATGTATCCTGTCCTTCACAAATAGATATAGAAGTGATTACATAAAGCAGCAACATTTATGTAATTTCTAAACCTTAATGAATATCTGGCTAAATAAAGAAAGCAGAGCAAGCAGCAGAATGAGAAATCAGTGGAGGCAAGAACACACCCAGTGCTTCCTAAGCAAAGATTACAGTGTTGATAACTTGTTTTTTTTACTGCCAAAGAGATGACAAATGCACAGCAAATGTCCTCAGAGCTTTCCCTACTCTGTTTTTCCACAGCACTGTGGTTGTGAAAATAACAACGTGAGCTGATAAGTTGCTGAGTTGTGAGCACGGTACCTTTTTAACCACTCTTGGTTTTATTCGGCTGCGGCGTTATTGTAACACTTTCCTGATGAGAATTTGATCCGACAAAAATAACCGCTGAGTGCTTTTGGGAGATGACAACCTTGGAGGAGATTTAATTGTCATTGTGGACGCTGATAAATGTTGGAGTGAACTTTGATTATCTGAAGTTTCTCCCATTTTCTCTCTGTTTTCTCTCCTTTTGAGCTTATCTCTGTTTGTGTTGCTGCGTTCAGTCAAGGCGCTCTGCCAAGAAGTTACATTACAATCGCGGGCTGACATAAACGTGGGTGTACAAAGGACTTGGAAGGTTTAAATACTTTATTGTGTATGTAATATGAACTGAGCAATTATTTCTGCCAGCTTTTCAAACAAAGGGCTCCTATCAGGCAGGTTCATGTGTTTTTAATTAACTGCGTTGAGCTTAAAGACATGAGCAGATCAACCAGAGAAAAAACAAAAATAGAGCCATGATGGTCAGTACTTCTGTGCTGTAGTTCAGTCTAATGTTGTACTATGAAATTATAGGGAGGGAACAAAGTACAGCATTGTCATGTTATATATATTTTGCTAAGAAACGCAGACATGTTTCTGTACCATCTGTATGAAATATTTCTCTGTGCAGAAACTGTGTGAAATTTCTTTCCCCCTCGTGGGTTTCTTGGTTAACCAGCATCTGTCGTTTATATTATTTTACTAACTGCTTGACTGCTTTGACGCCCTTATCTGTAGTCTAAAAAAAGAAAAAGAAAAAAAATACAACTGTTGGAATTTAAATGCAGCTTCTCGCTTAGGCTCAGAGGCAACTTGAGGATCATGTTTACTAGCACATTGGAGCAATTTGGCAGCCAGTTACCCCATTCAGCACAATGTTGCAGCGATCCAGTTTAGAAATAATTAGCTACAGGCTAGCAGGCCTGTGAAATTCCTTTCTCTGGTTGTAAATGTTCCTGTCACAGCCTCCGTTCTCTTCTGCTAAAAGTAGGCGTTGCCTGAAAGGAAAGTCATTTTTAGCGTACGAAAGCGTGCATGTTTTACTCTTCATGTAAAATGCAGAATATTTATGTTAAAAAATAAACAACAACAATAGTTGTTTCCCACAAAGAAAGGTGCTGCATGAGTCTCATTCACTGATTGTTCTCCTTCAGCTCCCAACCTAAAGGGGCGGCCTCGGAAGAAGAAGCCATTCATCTCTCAGAGGAGGGACTCCCAGGGTCAGGCTCAGGGTCAGGGCTCGTCGGGGTCAAGCCAGAGTTCAACAGCTGTGGCAGCACAGGACCCCTCCAGCCCAGAGAGCAAGGCTACGAACAAGGTGAGACTAGATGATTAAGAGGAATGAAGCAAGACAAAAACCATACCGATCCCCAAAGGTAATTTCACATCACGTTCCAACTTAATGTAACAAAGGCGTTAAGACTGCGTAAGCTCACGGTGTGCAACACATGAGGAGTGTTATGTAGGAAATGCTGTTGCTAACCAACAGCTTTCCAGGTCATCACTGTATCTCCGCTTGCAGAGCACGGCTACTGTGTTTCAGCTTTCCAAACAATACACTGTGACCTGAACAGCAGCAGTGTAGGGCAGCATAACAAGCAGTGCACGCAGGAAAACATGTGACTCAGACTTTCAGATGTTACGCAAAGGGATGACATAATCTGACAAAGGTATACTACTGGTGACAAGCTGCACCTCAGGAATGTTTGGCATTTTCACTTCTGAAACAGTTGATTGATGACTATCAAATTGTTTGCCACTTTTCTTTTTTCTGCAAAGGAGCAATCTCTTAAACGGCCATGAATCTAATTCGTTTTCATCCGACTCATTTAATCATTGTTTGATTGGTTTCGATAGCATCTGCTGCTCTGTCTTTGTGTGTTTTTATCTTCCGACAAAACACATGATGGTCTTTTAAACAAGCACAACATGATCCCATGGTAGAAAAAAAAACAAAAAAAAACATGTTTATCTTCTTTTCGTCAGCGTTTCCATCAACACGAAGCAGCATTATGAATACAGAACAATAACTCCGCTGCTTCAGGAATCCTGTTAGCTGAAAAAGAAAACTGGGGCCTAACTTGTGCTTTGAGTTTGCTAGATTTATCATGTTTTATTTACAAAATCAATCATTGTCTAACACTTTTTACTACTTTCCAAGCCTTCCAGTTATTCTATTTGTATCTTTCTGAAAATATATATTCGAAGCGAGGGAAATATCTTTCTTAAAAAGCCTTCCACAGCTGTTACGCCTATGACATTGCAGAGTTAAATCAATAATAGCAATTCGCTCTCAAAGCTTGAGTCAAACTTGTCTGTGACTAATCTGTGATGACAAGAAGAGCTGCTCCATTGATAATCAATGACAGGAGTCCTCTGTGGCCACTAGGAATATTTGTTTGCGCTTAAACCCAAACACATCTCACACAAACTGTCTGACCTGGTTTGAATAACGCTCTCGTTAAGGTTTCAGTTTTCCCCTGAACGCATCTGCTGACTGCGTGCGCTCCATCTCTCCAGGTCAGGCCCAACTTTAAAACGGTACCCAACGGAAAAATAACCACGCCGGCCAAACAAAAGGCCGCTGGCCTCGGCAAGAAGTCCTCAGCCGAAGAAAAGGAGAGAGCAAAGGAGAAGGAAAAGGAGGAGAGGAGAGAGAAAAAGGAGGAGAAGAAAGAGGAGGAAACATCAGAGGAGAGCCGAGCAGAGGAGCAGGCTTTCTTAGTAGCGCTCTACAAGTACATGAAAGAGAGAGACACGCCCATCGAGAGGATCCCCTTCCTTGGCTTCAAACAGAGTGAGTAGCACAACTTATTCTTATTCCTTTACAAAGGACTACTTTACTGTAGACTCTATAGTAAACTTCATTTTACCGGGGTTACTTTGAAAATTTAGGTCATAACATTGCCAGTGGGGAAGGTAAGCAAGCTGAGAGAGGATAAAGAAAAAATAACTCATGAATAAAAGCCTATACATGATATTTCAGCCCTAAAATGTCTAATAGCTTGGAGAAAAGAAACAAAAAGAATCATTTTCAAATTATAGTTTGGAGCGAAACTGCTCTCTCTAAGCAGTACATGATGGTAAACAAGCAGGAAAAACCCTTTGTGGATTATAATCACTTCTTCCAACCACACGTTAACTACACTGCCCTCCTGTTGTGATCAAATGAGAAGCAAGTATCTGCTGGGTCCTAACTACACAGAGAGATGGCTGTCACTTACTGCAGGCAATAAGGTAGAAATCTCAAACATTTCACTGCTGTCAGAGTCAAAAAAAAAAAGCAACAACAACAACACAATCAGACTGTGCTAATAATAAACTAAAGGAAAAACAGTTTAGGTGGAGAAGCATTGCATCCAGCTGCTAGTAAAAAGTCTCAGGAGGCTTCCTGTCAGAGCACATTTTTCCTGGCTTTCATACAAGGAGAGAATATCTTCTCACACTTGTCAAAGGCATTTTTTTTTTTTTGAAGGCCAAGAACGTCCTTTAACAGCGTTAAAAGAACATCACATTTATGGGAGACACGTCTACCCAAGATGAAAGATCTCTAATATAGGTCAGAGGTTTAGCTTGCACTCTGAATGCACGGGGCAGAGAGGGGAAACATGCACATAAACACCAGAAAGGGTACACTGGTGTTGTGAAACTGGAAAAAGCGTGTTTGTTTCAGGTGTTTGATCTTGAGACACGTGACAACGTGAGTCTTCATCTTGGATTGAGGTTTTCAAATTAACTACTTCTTTTTTTTTCAGTTAAAGTAGCCCATATTTGCAGTCATGTCAAAGGAAGCAAGAAGGATTTGTCCATTGAGATCAGAACACATTGCAACAACTTAAAATCAGGCAGGAGAAGTGGGGGAGATGCCTTTTGAATGTACCAGTGACAGTTTATAGCATGGTAAAAGTCATTACTCTAAACTATTACATGAAGGTAGGCTGTGGTCGCCTCGACTCTGCTAACCTCACCACAGTATTTTGACAGTCCTGTCATCTTGACTGCAGACATGTTGTAGCTTAAATAGGTCGTTGTGGTTGTGGGAGATAGAGAGGAAGAGAGGAGGACACAGAGAGACAGCGGGAGAATTATACACCCAATACACTTTACTTTTAGTTGCCATTTCTCTGTTTGAGCTCAGAATAAAGTCGAAGTCCACGCGCCAACTGTTTTACATACAGTGCATGCTTTGAATCTCAAAACCAGACACATCATAAGCAAGGCCCTCATTAAATGGTGAAATCATGCTGTTTAAACTTCGTCCTTGGCAGCGAGCACACATCAGCACATGTAAAGAGGAGAAAAAAAGAAAACACATTATAATTAATACAAGTCCTCAGATGTAATCAGCGGCCGTTTTCATATTCTTCCCTTTAAGCTCAGTACAAATGCATTAAAGGATCAAAGAACTCATTTTACTGTAATGGAAGTTAAAATTGTGTTATTTTAGTTGTATTTTAGTATTAATGTTTTTTTGTTTTTTTTTCATTTATGAAGTTCTCTGGAGTTCGACAAAGCAACAGATGGTTGAATGATTTACCAGACTTGCTCATGCTTTGTTGGCTGAGCCAATAAAATATCCATTTAGTTTACCTCCAAGAAAGCTCTATCAGCCTCTGAACATGGTCTGTACATACTCACAGCTGTAATTGTATGTCTTTACATCCCAGAAGAATGACAGTGTATAAAACATAACCATTCAGTCTACTTTTACTTAGAATTGCTCGTGAGTTATTAGTATTTTTGGCTCAACACAGAGTACTTGTTTTCCTGTCCTCCTCTCATACTCAATTTATACTTCACCTTAAGATCTGCATCCATTAAACTTCTTAGAGCGCAGAGACTGATTTGAAGCTAGTTTGAAAAAAAAGGCATCAAGTCTTTTGGATTTTGAAGTTATAGACTTTCTTTGTCCAAGCTGTCTTGATTAAATTTATATATGTATGTACACATTTCTCTATTCATATTTTACAACTTTGACAAGACAATTATTATAAAATAGTTACAGATTTTTTTTTAATGAAGACAAAATTAGAGTTCTGTTGCCATCTTTTTTTTATTTATTTTTTATTTAGATAGCTGCTATGCAACCTGTGTTCATTTAATAGTCCTCAACAATCACTTGAATCCCAGAAGACGACTTATAACTGGCAGCAGTTTATTCATGCAGCTCACTGGCCTTCTACTTTTCCATCACTCGGTTATTATTGACTTTGCCGAGCAGCTGCTGCCTTTTCAGTTGTACAGGTGCAAAAGGAACATTCAAAGTAAAAATAGATTGCGATTGTGAATAACACAAGAGTATTGGTGATTACTTCTGAAAGCACTTGATCTGCGAGATTAAGCGGTAAGCAAGTGTGCATATGTATGAGTGTGTCAATTTCAGATACATGAGGGCTGCAGTATTTGGACATCAGCATATGATTGTGAACATCAGTTCCAATTTGTCTCCCTCTTTCAGCCTTGTTGTCTAATTGCCATGCCATCGGTGTGTCATTGAAGCTGCATTGTGTTCCTGTTTTGTCATCCTTATCTCTGTGATAATTGCCCCTGCCAAACAGAAGGGAATTAAGAAAAGAAATTACTAATGACAAGACATCTAAGAAAAGGCCTGTTCTCTCATTTCCTTTATGTGTTCTGTCCCCTCCCAATCCCGTGTGCGATTGTGGTAATTACAGTCGATGCATAACAAGCTAGTTAAATAGACCGTCTTTCTGTTTCCACAGTCAGAAAGCACAATGTGCCAGCATGCTCAGTTCAAACAGAACAACCTACCCAGCTCCCTTTGTTATTCCACCCGTGCATTGACAACGGTCACAGAGAGGAGGGAAGGAAAAAAATCAATGCTGTCAAATGCGGAGATAGGAAAATGTCATTTTGACAAATGCAAGGCTTTGTGTACGCACAGATTGAATTTTGATGGATTTCTCCCCAGGCGAGGCCCCCTTTTCTTATTTATAGGCCTTCATATAAAAATGTTAAACAATGATGTTACAGAAAGCAAATACAAATGTCGTTGGCACAAAAAGTCCCCCAATGAACTTGTGGTTCTTTGTTTGTGGGAAATGTATTCTTTCAGAGAGAAGCAGCCATTTGAAGCCTTTCTAAAAGCTTACATGGCTATTTTTAGAAGAAAAAAAATGTTACACAAGACTTGTATTTTGATATGGCCTGTCACAGGGTATTTGCATGTGGAAATCAATGCAAATGAATTTGCATGAGTTCAAACTGAAGTTTGAGCATATTGCCAAGCGTTTGATGCTTGTAATGGTTTTCATTCATACCTGCAGGCTGCAGCTGAGGGTTAACAAAGGTTTTTTTCAGGATGAGGAAAGTTCTGCATTTTATCACGTTTAGGTGTTTATACAACTGCACAGTTTTCATTCACATCTATCTATCTGTCTGTCTGTCTGTCTGTCCATCTATCTATCTGTGTGTCTGTCTGTCTATATTGTATTTTAATTCTATTGTAATGAATGAAGTAATGGACCATATAATGGTATAGTAATTAGGTATTCTGTATAATGAGTACATAATTACTGGTAGTACTGAGAGACTTGTGAAACTTGTGAAGGTGTGTTTTTATTCTCTTATATTGCTTCTTTGTCTTCACTAAAGGATCAAAATATTCATTTCCTTCCCTCTTGTGTAATGACTGTATATGACGTAACTTATTGCAGCTCGGGTCCTTTCCCAGAGTTCCTAACTGCCTTGTTTGTCTTCTGTCTCCCACAGTCAACCTTTGGACTATGTTTCAAGCTGCTCAGAAACTTGGAGGATATGAGTTGGTAAGTATTCACATATGTGGCAATATATTCCCTCCCTTTTGTTACCACCCTCCCCCCGCTTTCCTCAATTTCTCTTTCTGTTTCTCTCCTTCAGTTATCCGCCCTCTTCTGTCCTTTGTTTCTAACTTGTCCCTCCCTCTGATGCTGTCTACTACCTGCCTCCTTCCTTTAATCACAGTTTTTTTTTTCTTTTCCTGCCCTCCTTTTGCCCCTTGAGGTCAGTAACTATTTTCCCAAGTAGAAAGTATTGCTCAGAGCCACTTTTAGCAGAAATGGTGCTGTTGTTTTGAAACCCCCTTAGTGTGGAAAACACATGTTCCTCTGTTCTGCACTGGGTAGAAGGAAATTGGATAAATCACTCATTTTTTCCCACGATGGAGATGAAGTGAAGTCCATATACATACCAACAAGTGTTCACAAGCACAGTGCTGCGCAACCAAAGTGAGGCAGAAATGAGGTCGTATGAGGCATTTAACTTGGCCGCCTCACCTGCCATGTATTCATGTGCAACGTTTTTTCCAAAGTGCAGTCAGTGTTTCATGTTAAGTCATCAAGTGTATTGCTCATGCTTATTTCTTGATTAGCTCGCTATGTAATGTCATCCAAACAGACAGCCAGATCAGACTGTAAACAGGATACAGTTTGTATAATTGGGGCTCATATCCATTTTAAAACCCCCATATCTGCAGCTGATTATCTCACGTTTCATGTTGGGGCTTTGTTAGCTCAGTGGCAGCCGGGATTTTTTTGCGCTTTGTGTTGGAATCTGTCCGTTACTCCCATCTGTTATGGGCTAAGCAGTTATAGCAGGAACAAGTGACTGCATGATGGTAACTGAGCTTATTGTGTTAGTGAATTCAATAACTGGAACATTATGACTCAGTAACTCCCCAAGACCCTGAAATGAAGTTGACCACTCTGTAGTCTTCTCACAGGCTTTTTTATTCTCACTTTGTCTCACCTCTTTGCTGTCTCATCATTCCTACAGATCACAGTTCGCCGACAGTGGAAACATGTGTATGATGAATTAGGCGGTAACCCCAGCAGCACAAGCGCCGCTACGTGTACACGGAGACACTACGAGAGGTGAGTTATCTTGTTCAAAAGTTTTGAACATGACACATTGCAACACAAGGGATGGTCTGCATCAGCAGAAGTGAGTAAACGTCCTCACAGCTCCATCCAAAACGATTTCACAATGCTTTATTCAACACCACAAGGCAATTATTGATCTTATTCAAGGGAAGTCACTGCTCTTAAAACATGAAGAACGATGCCTCAAATCACACACCAGGCTGCTAATGCATTTAGTTGTAATTGCATTAAGAAATAGGCTCCTTATTAACCTAAATCAATTCATACCAAAATGAGCTGCTGTTATTTCCCTGGATTAATTGATGAGTTACTTGCCATGAACCAGTTGTCTCATTTTTCCCCGATTCTGTTCTATAACCAAGCAAATAGGATTAAAGTTGTGTGTGTGTGCATGTGTGTGTGTGAGTGAAGACATGGTACAGATATATATATGTGTATACACACACACACACATACACACAGAATTTCAGAATTTATGCTTTCCACTACATATGCATTATGAGCACACAAAGCTGCAAGCTAAAATGAAAACACCAGTTTAATGTATTCATTTAATCATTCAGTCAGATACTGCAGCATTTTGAACCTCCACACTATAATCACTCAGATGGTATTACCAAACCAAAGCAAGCATATGGATATGATCCTGAGGGAGCTGTACGGGTATTATGCAGCGCTGCTTGCACACACACAAACATACACACAAGGCAGTCACTTTCCCAAGGTTAAACAAATGCCAAACACGATCTTCCCAGCAAGAGATAACCAGTTGCTCTTCAAGCGGGTCGTTCCTCCAGGCTGGCGACCCTCTCCACATCCCTGCAGCTTCTGCAGGTTTATGCATCAGCACAGCTCAGACACACGCACACACGCACATGCACACTCACCTGTCAGTAATACAGCAAAGATGCCAGCAGTGCCATATGAGGGAGCCAGGCAGTTTCAGATTGTGTCAAGATTGTGTGCTGTAAGCAAATTTACAAGCCCCGGCAGCAGCGGCCGGTGCAGCTTTTCCAGGAAATTTGCAAAACCATAGGAGTCTGCATTCTCAGTGTTTTGGGGTTTTTTTTGTTTCTTTTTTTGTAGATGGACTGATAGTGACTGACTCTGTTGCTGAGCTGGACTCCACCCTTTATGTTAATAGTAAACAGGACCATCAATACCTCAGCGGAAGAAAGTTATATCACTGCAGAAGTCAGGATTTATTCTTGTCCTCCAGAGTTTATAAATTACTGTGTGGCCAGATGTGAATAGCTATATTGTTCATTAGACTGTAAGGTGTAAATAGGGTCGTAGGAAGGCAGGCGCAGTTGGACAAATTCACCTGGGACGTGCTGAGGTGTGACTGCTGCTGTGCTGGCCTTTCTCTCTCCAGTCACCGTGAAGCAGCTGAGAGAAAATAATGCTGAATCAATACAAAGCAATAATATCCACACACTGCAGTGAACACCAGGCTGACAGAGGAAAGGTGTACGAGTGCGGGCTGGCGGTGGGGTGGTGGGATACATGTTTGAGCGAGGGATCAGCTGAAGCTGAGAAAGTTTACATTCAGGGGAATAATTTTAGCTGAGCCTCGGTGTTTGGGCTGCTTGGAGGGCAATTAGCTTCAATGTATTAACTCAGCAAACATGGCCATTCTCTCTGCATGATGAATGAGGCTGTTTGGAGGCTTGCTGAAGTGTGTGTTTGTTCCCCAGAGGCGTCTTTGTTTCCACCTTTAATCATTAGTCAGTGTGCTACAGAAATATTATTCACAAGCAAGAATGTAGTGTACAAACTGGAACAACACCTATGCTTTGCTCCTCTCAGTGAAGGATCAAGTCCGATTTGACTCAGCAGGGAAAAGTGGAGCAGGAAATAAAATTCTCTAGCTAGTAGGAAAAAAGGAAACAATATTTCAGGACGTAATTGCTTTCAATTAAGTGGATATTCTTGGCTGTCTTGGTGTTATTTGGGTTAAAGACTGCAAATATCCACAAGCATTCAGCTCTCATTTTAAATTATACACATTATCCCTTTACAGCCCTAATGGTAAAATCACATGAAATGGTTTCCTAGGAGATGTTTTTGTGAAAGATGAAGCCAAGGGCATAATCACTATATTTATGCTGTCCAGGAGCAGGCGGTAATCACTAGTAGAAATGGAGTTGCATAGCTGGAATGGAACAAGAGATAACCCCAGCTAATTGTCATTTTCAAAGTTACTGTTGTTTAGTCACAGAGCGTCGTTCATTAGTGCGCAGAGAAAAATCAATGTAGAAATGTACAAGCCAAGGTCTGCCGCTGCAGCTACAGGGAAGCTTTAATGATATTTATTTAAACCGTTTCCCGAGATTAGCTGTCAGGGCCCAGCGCTCTGAATTAAAAATGAGGTCATGAAAAAGATGGCATCAATAACCTTGAAATAGACTGCCTTTTGCTTCTGTGCCATTTTCTCTCTGTGCCCCCCCCACCCCCCCACCCCCACCCCCGCCCCCACTCTCTCCCTCCCTGCTTTGCACTTCATGCTGTTTCTTTCATTATACAGGTCAGCGCCTTTTAACAGCTTCTACATATTTAATCTTCCTGGTTTCCTACGTGATCTCTTGTTACAGAAACATGCCATTCCTCCATTACTCTGTTCTTTCCTGCCCGTTACAGATTTTTAATACCTCAACATGCCTTGGCACTCTAATGTAATTGCACAACAAGGTTGGCATTGGCGGGGGGGGAGTGTTGTAGCATGAAAGGGGGGGAGTATCCATGGCAACAGAGAAGCAATTTAGAATAATTTGCTATTCAAAAACTGTACGGTACGTTTTGGGCGAAAGCTGAGAGTGCAGACGAGTGGTTTTGGATGAAATTATTTCATCTTAAAAGTATTAGATGTTTGCCAGATGTACTGTACAAAGAGTCAGAGGCTCGTAAAGAAATATTCTCTGGCTCAGATCATGTAGATATGTGCTCCTTTTAAGACAGATGCACGCCTGTTCCAATTTTAGTCGACTAGATGTTTTATTGATTCAGCCTTTATTCGTTCCTCTTAGTATTGACATTTCTCTGCATTCACTAGAGCTGCTCCCTCGATTTAAAAATGCACTTTTAGGAAATCTTGAGTCAGTCGTTACACTTAGAATGATAATAGAATAGAGCTGAAATTTGGATAAGAGAAAAGAGACATTTTCTTCTGCTCTATCCTCAGAATCGTGCACTCGTCAGCATGTCTCTGCTTTGTCCTTGCTGTTTTGCAGATACATCAAATGTGCTGCATTACACTTTAGCTTCTCCCTTTTTTTTCTTTTTTTTTTCTTAATGCAGCGGTCCAGATTTCAATTATTGTGGTCTCTCATCCTAAAGCAGACGGGATCATTGGACTGCAGTGTGGAACAAGTATCATTTACATGTCCTCTTTGTTAGACAAAAGGAGACAGATGGCAACAATGGCAGATTTCAATAAACAAGAAATGTGTCATTATTAAGGAATAAAGTAGGAGAGGAGGGGCAGGAAGAAGAGGGCTGCAAGATGAGAATTGTTGTCTGTTGTATTTTAGCATTCCATTGCTCTATAAACAATGTCTCAACATGCTGCCTGGATCAAAATTCTGGCTGGATTCTTGGTATCTCTGTGACTCTTCCACCAAATCTGGACTTCAGCTACAGTGGGAATGCAGCCAAAGAGCTGCATGTTCTTTACTCCAAAATAGCAGGCAGCTATTTTAACCTCTGAGAGCTAGATAGCAGCTTCATGACAAATGCTTCATTTAGTATTCAGTGATAAGAAAGTCTTTTTTTAGCCACAATCTGACAAATCACAATATTGTGTGATTCTTTATGTATGGAATTTAATCAAAAGGTCTGATGTTTCTTTCCTTAGTGGCAACGGGAATTCGCACATTATGTCACTGATGTGTGACAGGCAATCGACTGTCTGAGAATATTCAAGTCTGCTGAGAATAATAACTAGTGGGACAAATTATATTAACAACGCCGATGCCTTAGTCCACTTTAGGACAGCAGAAAGAAGCAGGTTATGTATATTATCAGCCGTTTATACTTGAGCGGCTGAAAGACTCGAGTGTTCCTTTATGCAGAATAGCATACATTTATTTTAAACAGTTCGTACTCTTGGCTCACACTTGCCACAGCAAACATTTAGCGGCAGCCGCAGCCAATGAGAGAAAGCCCTGGGGGAACAGTAGAGGTCACTTTAAATCTGGCATTTTCAGGCTTGACAAAGGACTTAAGTTTTCATACATTCCTGCGCTGCCCTCCTGTTTTAACTGCATGAATGAGGGTCACCTCAAGTGGTTTGGCTTTGAGACAAAAGAGGAGCTTTGGGGCATGAATCCAAAGCAGAGGGGCCAGATATAATGTCTGTTTATCCCTCTGCTGGCATCTTGTCTCTTTCTTTAGATAAAGTTTTGTTGTCTTGACCCTCTGTTCATTCTTAATAATTTCTTTTAGATTTGACTTAAAAAAAAAAAAAAGGCAAAAAAAAAAAAAACAACAAAACTTTTTTATTAAATCATTTTTATTTAATCTCTTTTCCTAGTAGACTTGTAAAAGTAAGTTATTTTCTTTCCTCCACATATTTCTACAGCCCTGGGGACTTGTCCACTAGCCCTTTAAATAGTTTTTTTTCCCTTTTTTTCTATGCATGAAGGAGCTCTTGTGATCTTAACACAACACCAGCTAAAATTAATTTCAGCACGGGCGGGGAAACTGTTGAAATGGAACAGCCCGAAGCCTTTTTCCACTTATTTGGTTATTTAGGTATTTCTTGGATTTTTGCACACTACTTGTTCCTGTAAGACAAAAGTCAGATGAGAGCAGCACATTGCTGGTAAAGTCACCTTGTTTTGCCAAGTTGTCTTTTTTTCTTTTTTTTCTGTAGGGAGGAGATGCAGTGTACGCAATCCATTATTTCAAAGACAGTTGTGCTTTGATGAATCACCCTGTTGGTGATCACTCAGATGCATTACATATATATATGAAGAAACATTTTTTAGCTTAATTATGTGAGACAGTCTCTGTACCTGATTTTTCAATTTTTAATCTCCTCGCTGCATATTTTACTTGCTTGTTATCAACATGGAAAACGGCTGCTTAAACAAAAGCCAGGTGATAAATTGGCATGAGACAAAGTTAAGTATTTATTGACCTCATAAAAATGTTGCCTCTCATGCCCTAAAGAAATGCTTTCCTGGAATCTGCCAGTACAACATACGCCCCCAAGTGGCTCCAATAATTAACTACACCTGGCTTTCTCTCTGCTGGTGCCTTGGTTGCCAAGTTCAACCCTTTTTTGTGGAGGAAATTGCTACTTACAGTGGTATTGTATCACAGGCGCTTATTATATACTATTGCACAATCATGACTTAGTTATATGTGAGCTTAGAAATTGCTCCAGTCTTTCATATTGAGGTCTTCATTATGATTTTCCTTTTTTCTCTCTCTTTCTCTTTTTTTAAGGGATAAAAGCCCTGTAGCTTGAACAATCATTTATGGTTAGATGAGCCACAAAACTACCCAAAAAAACAAAACAGATGATACGTTCTGATTATACATTTTATTTTAGTTTTTTACTTTTAATTTGTTTGGTTTTTTTTGTTTTTGTTTTTTAAAAAAAAGGAAAAAGGATTCTGACCATGACAGGAAATTCCTTTTTTTTCTTTTTTGTTTTGTTTTCTTTTTTTCCAGGCTAATAAAACATCTTAAAACTATTTAAGGCCCCAGTAATTTCCCGGGATCAGCTCTTACATTATCCTGAACAGATACCCCACCCCCCCACCCCTTATTGACATTCCATACAGCTGACCCCGGCCAAGTCAGACATCTATTTCCCATAGATTACACAGAGAGTCAACAGTTTATACTAGTATATGGTTTGTATAAGCCCTCAGAAGCCCTTTGACTTTATGAAAAATAGGTGAAAAACAAACTATATGTATATGTGTGTATACATATATATATATATATATATATCTGTATATATACACACATATATATACATATATGTATATATGTGTATATATACGTATACATATACATATGTGTGTGTGTGTATATATATACACATACACATATATACATATATGTATATATGTGTGTGTATATATATATATATAGCTATATATTGTGTATACATATATATATACATATATAGAAATAGATATAGATATATAGATAGATATATAAAAGACAGCAAAACTAAGAAACTTCACTTCTTTTTTTTTTTAAATGCCACAGAAATCTTTGATCGCATCTTTTGATCTTTGTTTTCCAGGATTCTGACATTATTTTTGCTCCTCATTAACAAGCCGTTATCTTCTCATCCACTCCTTTCCCCCCCTCTTTTTCTTTCTTCCTTTGGTCTCTTTCCCTACCTCTTTTCTTTTTCACAACCTCTTTGCTCTATGTCTCTCCAATAAGTCACATTTAATAGTACATTTCCTTTCTTGGCCTGAGGCCTGGTGCCAGACCAGCTGTATGAAATGTAGTTTCACCGCTTTCCCTGCCAGCACTTTTGTTCAGAGGAAGAATAACAAAAAAATCCCACAGAGCCTCTTGAACTATCTGAGGTTTCTTTTTTTTCCTCTCTTTTGAAGAGGAGGAGAAACAGCTCTTGATTCATTGTTTGTTTTAGCGCCATGCCCCTTAAAAGGAATAGCACAACCATCTCTTGTTGCAACATGGGAAGACCTTATTTTTTTTCTCATGACTGAAAAAGTCATGTTTCTGTTTGGCTTTCATGGATTGTTTTACTCTACAAAACCTGACAGAGGATCTGGAAAGATTTTCAGAGGAACTTATTGAAGTTTTTAGGTTTGCAGTTTTTCAGTTGTCTTGGTTTCCTCCTGTTTCTTATTTCTGGTCTTTTGCCAATTTCCATTTTCTTTCCTGAGCAATAAAAATCTTAAGTTTCCCTTACTGGTTTTCTTGATGTCATTATTTTACACATGGGTGTTGTTATGTTATTCAGATATTAGTTACAACATTAGATATGGAAAATTGACTTGTGATGTATTTAGAGGAGAGAGCAAAAGGCTAAATTTATCGAGTGTTTATTTTACCATAATATTCTTTGTCATTAAGTATGGAATTAATTAAGCGTGGAAATATGCAGCTATCACTTGTGTTATAAAACCTAAGCATATTGTCTCCATCTGAAGATACTCCATCATTGAAACTATTTTAAGGGCTTCTGTCATTAATCATATTAGTATGTTGAAGTAGATATTACATGCAGCAGTTTCTTTAAGGCATTTGATTTCATTCCTTCCAGATATTTTCATCTTTTTTATTTCCAACCACAGTCATTTTACACACCCACGCACACATTCAACTCTGTCAAGGTTAAAGTAATACCAAATGTGATCTGCCTCAGCAGGGGATAACTCATTATTCACACACACACACACACATGCGCGTGCACGCGCACACACAATCACACACACGCTGGCATCAAATGGAGCCTGGATTTCCCCTAGCCTCGTTTAATTACAATAGAACTGTTAATGCTTTCCAGGTATTAAAACAAGGAGCTTTTTTGAGCAAGGTACATAAAACACCACATGCTCATGACAAAGCCGCTGCTCATTCACACACAGAAAAAAAAACACTCGATTTGCTTTAAAAAGAAAAAAAAAACACAACCTCATGTTTTACTCTTTTGCTACAAAAAAAAAAAAAAAAAAATTGTTTTTGTATGATGCAGGGCACAAGTAATCACTAACTGCACATTACAAATTTGGCATGACATAACTTTATCATCCCTTATTTGTCTGCATTCTTTCTCAGGCTCCTCCTTCCTTATGAGAGGCACATAAAAGGCGAGCAGGACAAGCCCCTCCCCTTGGCCAAACCCAGGAAGCAGGACGCCAGCCAAGAGAAGGCCTCAGCAGCCGGAGTAAAAGCCAAAGGAGTGGGGGCCAAAAAACTGAAAAGCCCAAACAATTCAAAGCCGGGGAGTAAAAAGGACAGAGGGGAGACAGTGAAAGGCCAAGAACAATCACAGGTCAGTCACAGCTGCTCCACTCTGAATTCACTTTCAGTGTTCATGAACTTTCTCTTTACTCTGTTTTGAATTTGGGCTGTTTTTGAAATACTTAAACGTGAACATACAGAAGAGTCTTATTGGTCTAAATCTACAATTTTTCCTTTATGCAGGACTCAAAGGGGACCGAAGACAACCATGAGCTTTCTGCGGCCATAAAGAAAGAGGTGTCTTTACAAGATGAGCCAATTGTAATCGAGGAGGAAGAGTTACATCTTACCCTGAAGAAGGAGGAATCGTTGGCTGTGGAGCAGCCGCCTTCGCTCTGCACCAAAGAACCTGACTGCCGAGCCCTCCACGCTGGTGTCCATCCCCAGGCAGGGCCTGGTCCCCAACCTGAATGGAGGCAAAACAGTGAGGGCGTCCAAGCAAAACTTGGAGGTGAACAGCAAACTGAAGGGCATTTCATTCCTAAAACTCCTTATCTGCTTCATCGTTGGGACCAGAATAAATCTGCCGGACACGTTGCCCTGCCTGAGCCCTTCTCCAAGGTCAAAGACTGCATTGAAAATCACGGTGGGAGAGTGGGGAAGGTGCTGCCCATGTGTAAACAGGCAGATGGACAGTGTATGAATTTGAGCACAGATTCCTTCCCTGATAAAGAGGACTATGGAATCATTAAGAAGGAGGTCACCCAGGCCGCTGCCTACTGCAAAGCCAGTCAGGGAGTCATGTCTCCTTTGGCCAAAAAGAAACTTCTGTCCCAAGTCTGTGAGTCCAACTCTTTCTCCTTTGGTCTCCAGTCTCCCCCTCCCACGGTTGCATCTTCTCTGCCTGTCATATCAGTAGCTGAACAGGAGAAAGAGAAGAGAAAGTGTGAGGAGGAGTTGGTGGGACAGAAGCGCGGGTGTGCGTCGGACGGCATACCTGAGATAGCACCTATATTCAGGCCCTCAGTCATCCAGCACGCCCAGAGCAGCAAGGCTCACCAACAAGCCACCAGTGGCCAGTCAGAGAGGAATAATTCAGGGGAGCTTTCAGACACGTACAGCTGCCGGACGAGCCATCACCTTCAGCCTCAAGTTAGTGCACCATGGCAGCCCTACCTCCCCAGATCTAAAGCCCAAGATGGCGTGGAAAACGGTGGGGAGAAGCGACTACAAGGCCCATCTTCGCAGCCCAGGACCTACACAGGTGACTGCTACTCCTCCCCTCATCTCCACAGTCTTTACAGACAAACTGAAAGTTGCCTGAGCCAAGAGAGAATGGGTGGCTTTTCCAGTGGAGAGACAAGAGAGCACTACGCCAGGGACCGTGAGGGCAGCCAGGGATTTGTTTGTGGCAGCCTGGAGCAGGAGGGCTTGGCCTACAGATCTCACTTCAGTGACAGGACTCAAACACATGGGGAGAGCAGAGAGGCTGACGATGAGCCCAGAGACTTTACTATTTCTAAACCTCTCTCTCAGAGGGTGTCCTCCTTCTCAAAGCCCCCCTTCTGTAGTCTCCCTTATCCCATCATGCACCAGGGTTTAGATTCGCATCCTAAAGCATGCAGAGTTCCGCCTATGACAATCTCTCCCCCGAAACAAAGCCCAGCAGAGTCATCGCAGCCATTTCCCAGTCCCAAAGCTTCAGGTGAATCATCACTCACCAGCCCCATTCGACCCAGTAAGCGGAGCCTAGTGGAGCCTGAGAGCGAAGATGCCCCAGAAAGGAAAGTGCGCGTGGTGACTCCAATCCATCCCGCCGGCACAATTCGCCGCAGTGACCCAGAGGAGCTGAAACCAGCTGAGCCGGCCCATGCCAGTCACCTCAACAATCATCTACCTGAGGGTCACGCTACAACCACCTTCCCCCCACCTCATGCTGCACCCCTCTACGCTGGCATGTACCCACACAGCAGCCTGGTCTCACCAGGCACCCAGGATGGACTCCAGCAGCATCCAAGCCTGCAGTACCTGAAAAGTCAGTCGGCTGTGTCTCCTCTCGTGCCCCCTTTAGCCTTCCACTCCATGATGCTCCACAGGCAGCTGCTGGCCTCCAGCCCCAGCCCGCACCACTTCTACAGGCACCCCGGTGGGGCTGCACTGTACGGAGACCTGTTGCACCATCTCTACCCCCTCTCGACCCTCCCACCACCTCAGCTGTCCTCGGTACACCCCAGCACCAGACTGTAAAGGAGAAAAAAAAACAAAAAAACTTTTTCTTTCACTCTCCTTCCTTATCCTCTGAAACTGTGTCAGCTTCTTTCTGTCTCTCTTGCTCTGGGATTGTGGCTCAGTGGAGACAAAACACTGATTATAACTTTGGCTGATAAAGCATCAGTCGGTTGGACAGAAAGTTCCATTTTCTTTTTTCTTTTTTTTTATTTGTGTATGTATTCCTTTGTTTATATACTTTGCACTGTTCTTTATTTGTATCACCACTTACTGTATCTTTTATGTTGTTGTTTTGTTACCATTTGCACAATGTTCATGCGTTTGTGCTCACAGATAAGTTCGCCTCTCTCAGCAGCCGTGAGGCAGGTTGTTACTCTGGATGTTTGAAAAGTATAGGGCAACAGAGAGAAGCCATTTGTTTACTGAGTGTGAGGGCTAAACTGTGTTGTTCAAAACACTATACGTAACATGACAACGAAAAAAAAAAAAAAGAGTAGATTCTTTATATCACTAAACACGTGTTCATCGTTGCAAACAATGTTCAACAGCTGTTTAGCGCATTATCATTACTCTTTTATGCAGCCGGCGGTGTTGTATCTGTTTACATGTCCACACGCTGAACTCTGTTGCCTGTTTGTGCCACAGTTAATCCACCTGGACTGCTTGGAATAGACATTAACACTCACTGTGGTGCTGCTTAACACAAATAGTTTCATCATAACATTCAGAGGTGCTGTGTATGACAGATGTACTGTAGACTCTTTTCTTTTTTTTTTTTTTTATTACTCAGTTCAGGTCTTTATCCATTTATGTATTTCAGTTCAAATGCAACATAAGCAGCTGGCATTTTCAGTCCGCTGACAAACCATGAATGTTAATTTGCTCTGAGTTAATGAAAAGCTGGTTTAATTTTTCCTTCCTAAATTGAAAGTAATTTGACCCCCCAAACTCTTTGTAATGAGTAGACTGTTGAGGGTTGTATTAGTCTGTATGACCAGCATAATGAAGCAGCTGTCTGCTGTGGAATGCTAACCGCAAAAAAAAAAAAAAAATGAAAAGAAAAGAAAATCAGCATTTCATCTTTTTGTTCTTGACTTGAAAAGCTCTCTTTTTTATGAATAGGCTCTTTTATTCAACTCCCTGAAAAGAATCACTGTATGATTTAATAGGAATGTTGTCACTTAGGATATTACTGCTTTGCGAATATCTGTGCCTTTTGCACTCTTGGATTAGAGTTAGCACTACACTTGTTAAGGTTTAACTTCTTCTTTCTGCTGCCACACTTTTCTCAAATGCAGTGCAGACACTCACAAAGAAAAATAATAGAAATAATAATGATAAATCTAACAAAACAGTATGGCACACTTGGCTATTAAGACACCAGACTTAAAGGGTAAGGCACAAAATCTTATGTTATGAAATGTAAACAGTTAAACCGATGTTTCGTATTTGTGCTTAAAACAATCAGCTATCCCAGCACGCCAGTATACAAGAGCCTGAGAGATATATTGACAGTTGATATTGACACAGGTCTGGTGTCTTTTGTCTGCGGGGCGTGTGTGCTCTATGTGTTTTCTAGCGGTGATGAAAAGGTACCAGACTCCATAAAGTATGCCGACTGTGCTCCGTAGCCTGAGGTGGGAACACAGCACCTGGGCTGGCTTTTACAACCACTATAATTGCAAACCAGGATAGTTGAAATACACAGCGAACATGTCTGGTGTTCCAAAAACGATAAAAAGAAGAAAAAGCAGAAGCTGTAAACATAAAATAAAAGTTTTTCCTGAGTACTTAAAGACCTTTAGTTCTGTTTAAGTACTGTACATTGCTGTGTGTAGGTAAAACTGACATATAGTGCTGGTTCCTGTGCAGAAGCGTTCATACGGGATCAAATCATCATTCTCTCGTCTTATTTTCTATGTAAATAGCACTGTAGATAGTACTGCGTGATTGTTATCATATAAACTGTTATAATCTGTAAATATTAAAAACAAAAAAGATGAAAAGAAAAAAACAACAGTATAAAAGTCGGTTACACAATCTGTGTCCTTATTTGCTCAGTTTCATGTTAGGCTCAGAAAAACACTACAGCTTAAAAACAAGGAAACTTTTTTTTCACTTTTTTTGTCCATGTTGTTTCCATTAATGTGCATCCTAAAAGTGTTTTTGATACTGTAGCCATCTGTTTACCAATCACCCAGCTGGCGAGCAAGATTTAAAAAAAAAAATAATAAAGACATTTTGTATGATATGACCTCCTGTATATTTAATTAAAATATTTTACTATCTATACGTTTCCTCTATGGTGTTTTTAACTGCACATATTTAACACCAGTGTGCTCATTTCTGTGTAATTTAGTCCCCCCCACCCCCCTCCCTGAGTAAATGCAGTGTGAATGGACTTTTATTACTGTAATACCATTATCTTGCTATGAGATTTCATCCACCTTAATCTTCACAACAGGCCACTTCTGGGCTCGAAGCCAGAGGAACCTCTCCAGTATTTGCTGCAGAAGAGAAATCTGCCAGTGCATGTATCTCTAGGATGTGAACTGAGCTGTAATAAAAAAAAAAAATAAAAAAAAAAGCTATGCTTTGACTTATTGCCTTCCCCTGGTAAACCTTTAACATGAAAAATATTCAGTAATACTTCCAAGCTCAGCGAAAATAAAGCAGCCTCACCAGGCAGAATGTAGGTTGTTTTATTGCAGATCAGCGATATTAAAAAATACAGTTAGAATCCAAGCCAACAGACTAAGAAGAAATTGCACTTTCTGAGAAACAATATCCACAGTATTCTTTATTATTATCATCATTTGTAGTATTAATATCATTTTACTTTACTGCTCTAGAATAAGGTTAAAGTATTGCTACTTACTGGTACAGACACTATGCCGATGAATGACAAATTAATACACATAACACCCATTAAAATGATATAAAACATATACTACATAACATTTTAGTCCATACAAAAATTTCAAATGGCTCCCGGTATTGCAGTCATGAATGACAAAAAGCAATGCATTCAAAAGACAATTTCATCCACCAGATCACCCACTCCTGACAGAAGCCGCCTTTCCTGCGTGCCTGTGTTAAAATCAGATTATTCAGAGCCACATACGTTTAAAATAATACAGACATATTTGTCTCTCTTCATCTACCGGCTAAGCTGGCAAGTCTACGTAAAAATGCCAGGATGCTCATGAAGATGCAAGAAATGCAAAAGTAATTGATATGTTTCAGCTTGAAATGTAACCACATTTAGAAGCAAAACAAACATCTTGCACAGTGCTAACACTTATTTCCATACCCTTTTGTACAGTTTTCTTTTCTCTCTTCCTTTCTGCCTTTCAAGGCTTAAACTAAATCTTCCTGTAATCCACCTCCTACAAATCTACATCTCTCCTTTATTCAACTGTATTTGGAGGGTGGAATATATATGTGTATTTATATATATATAATTTTTTTTTCTTCAAAAAGTGGTTACAGTCAGTTTCACCACATTGCTTCATCTGGGCAGGCAATTTCAGGGAAAGTAGTGAAACCTAATGTTTTACACACTATGAGTAATTATGCCGACCGTTCTTCAACACAATGTCATTAAGTGGCTGGAATATTTAATGGTTGGCAGCACCGAGTAAGTTCAAAACACATACACAAGGGCGTTCATTATTTAAACCACTCAAAAGAACCATTCATTCAATTATATTCACAGCATTTACTGGCTGCAGTGTTAAAATTATGTTAGGCATATTGTGCAGCCACTAAAAACCAAGGTCACTCTGTTATTAAGACCTGTGGGGGAATTGAGAAGTCACGTTAGCATAATAGCTTCTAAAAGTGTGTTCCTTTACAAATCAGTTATAGTGGTCATAAAGGCGTCTCAGTAAGCACAATATGTCAATAGTTCTAAAAGGAATGACTTGTCTAGTTTGCCAATAGATCAATTCCAATTTGAGTGCTTTTGCAAAAGCTCTTTCAGTTCATGTTTCAGCAGCTGAGCAAAGAAAAAGGTCTTTAAATTTGTTAGATAGATGATAGTGGTTCTCAAGCCAGCATTAAACCCTCCAGTTCATCTATGGGTTAGCTACACATAAAAATAAAAAACTGAATACTGTATCAGAACAGTATTCAAATTGTGGTTCTGTCAGCAGAAATCTCGGCTGCTGTGACGAAGATTTTGAGAAACCCCTTTTTTTATGACTTATTACCTACCCACACAATGGGTTATAACAGTTGTTTGACATTTTGGGAAACATTCTTTCATGCTGTGTTGTTGAGAGATATACGAGAGGATTTCTGCACTCAGTGTGAAGCTGAACACAAAAGAAAGCCAACTTCGTTCAGCAGAGATGGAGAGAAGCGGAAAGACATCTGGTTCTGTTTAAATGTAAAAGAAAAACAAATCTACAGATCAGCACCTTCAGAATCTCCCTAATTAACATGTTACATTTCAAAAAAGATGAGGTGGAAAAACAACTTGCATTTCATGGTGTGTTGTGCACTGAAATAGGAACAATGTGGCGTACCCATCCAGGGACTACTTACAACTGTATCTATGTTTAATGGGAATTTCCTTTCTCCAAGCTCCACCTCTCTTTAAAATGTCATGGAAATTTAAATAGTGGTTCCTGTACTGTCAGACAACTGGAATGACACGGAGGTAAAGAGATTTAAATGTGCAGCTATTTGTTACCATTATATGGATACAGACTGGTCATTTTCTCCCATTTCAAACCTTTATACTGATCCAAGCAAACTAACCTCAGCTTTACAGCCAGTGTACATACAGGAGCAAGAATCAAGAGATTATTTCTAAAAATGGCAAAAAAAATCGTCCTCCATCTACTGAAGAGGCAGACCAACAGTGCAGCTCAATTATCCCAGATGATGAGCATTTATCACTACTGAGATGCAGCGATGTCATTTCTTATACATTATGTGATTTAATCAAAGTCACTAGCTCATTTGAAAAGTTCTGTAATGTTTTTCCCTGTTAGTGATAAGGAATAGCTAGTTAGCCAGATATATATATACGTACATGTATGGTTACAAGGCTTTGAGGTTCATTCTCTCTCTAAAAGACTTCCTGAGTTTGCTTCGTGGAGCAGGAACAGGACAAGGATCACTACAGCCCCTGACAAAACCAAGATCAGCTGCAGCCTCGGGGTTCTCATGGTTCTGGTCATCCAGTTGCTGGAAAGGAGGCTGAGCCTGACCACGTGGGTGCACATCAAGAACGCCCAGTGGAGCATTTTTTCGGCTGAGGGCTGCGGCGCCTCCAGCATTGTTACGCTGGAGTTGCTGGATGATGGCAGAAAACTTGGCATCCAGAGATGGTCTGCCTGTTTTGGACCTTGTGGCTGGACGTGAAATGCAAGCACCAGTGTTCTCCTTCTCCTGGCATGAGGGCGGAGGGTGATGAACAGAAGCTGGAAGGGGAGGTCGAGCTGGGCGAGGAGGTGGAGCGTGCGGCTTTTTGTCAGATGGAGGGGGTGGAGCACGTCGCTTCTTGCTGCTGAGGGGTGTAGAGCTGGTCTTGGGGTTTGGGCTTGGAAAAGGAGTGGAGGTTTTACTCTGAGACAGAATACTCTTCTCCACCACCACTGAATGGGACCCATCGAACAGAGTGGACCAATTAGGTGCCTCCGTCTTGTCTTGATGGCCGAGAAGGAAGTGGCCATCTGTCTCCTCAATTTTGCTGTGAATGATATCTGTAATGCTCTCAAACTTTTTAGGTGAATTTATACCTGCAGGAAACAAAATAAATGAAATTAAATAAATAAAGCAAAAATTAAATATGATTCTTTTACATGTTTGGTGTACTTTAAACTACAAACCAAAAATAATAACTCTCAAAAGGACACAGATGCATACATTACAGTTTTCCAATTTGCATGTAAAAGGACTTAACTTGCATGCATTACCACTGGAAACTTATTATGCATAGTTAATTGAATATATTACATTTAATTTGTTGTGAGCACTTGCATCTGCCAGCATCTTCTTAATATAAATAAAAATCCCGAGGAAATCAGTGAATTACCAACTTTCATCTAACTCACTGAGGTCTTTGTAAACGGAGTCAGCCTGCTTGGTCAGGAAGAGCGATGGTTTCTGCGGTGACGGGACCTCAATCTTCATTAATTGGTCACAACAGTGCTGCCACTGGCCTGGTCGTAAAGAAAAGGACAGACATGAAAGACATTAACAAAAAGGTAATGCTATCTGTTTTTCCCAAGAGGATTTTTAGCTAAATTTACTGTATCTGCAAACACTGATGGACATGACTTCCCTTCATGAACACACACATTCTGTAGAAAAATGTGTCAAACAGGTGAGACTTCTTTAAGCGTGAAGGCAGCAAATGGGTCATTCCATCCTTCAAAACAGCCTACTTTAATTAAGATGTTAATTGCAGAGGGGAAAAAATTTTTTTTGAAGTACAGAAAATGAGGCTACTTAGTTAAAATAATCTCAAATGCACATTGTGGAAGAAAACCAAAAACTACTATTCAAATGGACTGAAGAATAACCAAAATGGCAAGGGCTCATCCGACGATCAGCTCCAGGGTTATTAAAGAAGGTGGAAAGTTACCTGTGAGTATTGGAAAAATTAAAAGACGTCTATGTGAAGCCAAGATGTCCAACAAGAAGCCCCAAAACACTAAATTCAAGCCACAGTCCACTTAATGCAGTGAAGCATGGTGGAGCAAGCATCATGATATTGGGATATCTCCTAGACTATGGTGTTGGGCCCATTCATCTCATACCAGGGATCATGGCTCATTTTTGAATATATAAAAAGGTCATGAAGAGGTCATGTTGACTAATACTGAAGAAGAGATGCATTTGAAATAGATGTGTGTCACCAAGGCAACGACCCCAAACACACCAGTAAGCAGCAGCATATTGGTTCCAGATCAACAGCATTAGCATTATAGTGTGTCCAGCCCAATCCCTGGACCTTGATCCAACAGAAAACCCGCAGAGTGACATCAGGAATAATATTTCTGAGGCAAAACCAAGAAATGTAGAGGAGTTGTGGAATGTAGTCCAGTCGTCCGGACTGGAATACCAGTTCACAGGCTGCAGAAGTTGGTCGACTCGATGTACGCAGATGTGAAGCAGTTCTCAGAAACATTTTGTTGTAAAACTCAGTATTATTTCAGTGGAACAAAGAGAAGCTAAATCTTCAACAATCTATCAGTTTTATACAGCAACTGTGCAAAAGCCTTTGTGTCTCACTCTGATCATGGAGGTGTTGCTGGAGGGCATCTAGCCAGTCCTCCAGCTCATCCCTGGTGTCTGTGGTGAAGACGGTGGTCTGAGATCCCTCTGGCGAAGGGTTGATGATGGACAAACTCCTGGATTTGTGGTGTGCCGACTCTTTTTCCATCACATGGATCCGAGTTTCCTTCAGAAAGAGCACAAGTAACTCATCAAAAACTGAAAATAATTCTGACATTATACAAATGAATGGGATCCACATTAGAAAGCACACTGCCGACACTGCAGAAAAATAATGAATTCATCAGAAAAATTGCCAAAGATGCACATAGTGTTTCAGTGAATTAATGTGGAATTTTGTTTCTTGCAAAAGTAAAAGGCTGAACCAAGTTTTTAAATCAACAGTAATTATTTTGCTTTTTGTATAAGCTTAGCATTCCTCTACCAAAAAGTGCAATTTAAAAAAGATAACCATACATAAGTAATAACAGAAGCAAAGATGGTTATATTCTTCTGCCTTCATATTCATATATATATATTTAATTTATACATTCTTACCTCATTAATGGGCACACTGAACGTGGGCTGTACTTTAGCATCAATTTCTTCTGGAGTGAAATAACAGGACAAAAATCCAGCACTCAGCACACAGTAAAGACTGCAGCAGCGGGTAAGCCCCTCCACACTTTGCTGAAAACAACCAAAATAAGAAAAAGTAGAGTAAGCACAAAATACAAAACCAAAAACAAGCAATGGAGCTCATGATAATAACAGCTGTCCACACGCAACACACCTTCTGACTCAAGTAGCCGGACATCATGGTCTGTGTCATACAAACAGGCTGTGCTACTAACTGGCAGCAGAGGTTGCCATAAAGTGGAAGCCAAGATGAATACTCAGCTGTAAAAATAAAGATCAGCAGGGAGAATGAAAAGCCAAAAAAACATAGAAGTCTGGAATCATTAATCTTGATAAACTCCTGTATGCTCTTATTAAAAAGACTCTCATTAAGACGCATACCAATCTTGGCACTGTGTTACATCATCCCTTCCTGTATTAAGAGTTCATTGTTGCAAAAAGTAATTCAAAAACTCATAATGTGCAAATTGGACCTGAACACTAATGTGCCATATTGCAAATCAAAAGTTGAAATTAGAGCTATACTAAAGAAGAAATGTCTGAACAAAAACTTTTCTTTTCTCCATTTAAATTACTCTAGCAAAAGGAATAAAAGTAATCCAAGCTAAGCCTTAATTATGAGCTATTTTGTTTAATTTTAGGTTTCAATTCAACTGGTGTAAAAATATTTTATCATTACCATGGCAGCGATTCAATTCATGAGCTGAAAGCATAATCCCTTTACATCCTTAGATATTAAATTTCTGTGACTCTGTTTCTTACCGCCTTGGAGGACTATGAGAGAATGAGACTGAAAGCTGCCTTCAGCCTCAGGCAGACCCAGAGTGGTGTAGGCCAGCAGACTGTATTTGGCTCCACTGGAACGGGTAGACAGACACATATAGATTATAACAGTCTTCAGACATACCACATTGACTTATTCTCTTGAAAATAAATCCTAAACTTTACCCCTCTAACCCTATAATGAGCTCATAACCCAAGTTTTTTTTGGAAATTATCTCCTCCTTTTAAAGGCCAAATGATCCCAGTGAACATGTGGTGTGTATCACTTACAGATGTTCAGCTGAGAGTCTAACTTTATGCTCTAAATAGCTTTAAGTATGCTTTTCCTCACAGACCAAAATAATTTTCATGTGGGAACATTACAAGTACAATTTTTGGCTATATTTGTTTTGGGGGGGGGAGTCCCTGAAATCTGACATCTAAGCATAAGAAATATTCAGCACTGCACATATCCGTATCTCAATAAACTTTCCAACTGCAAAAATTCAGACAAAATCCTGAGTATTATTTAATAAGAGAACCAAAAAGTAAAACATACGGGGGTATTGGGTTGTTCTGCAGGAAGGTGTCAGGATCTGGAGTGTCCAGCAGAGAGCAGAGCTTCTTTCCAGAGGTCTTTCCAAAGGAGTTACGGAATTTCTTTGCCAATTTCTTTGGTGTGTTTACCAAAGTGAGCTCTTCCTCCAGGGCACAGCTCCACAGCTCCACCCTCAGGTCAAACTGGGGGACTACATCTTTACTGAGGGCAAGAATTTCAATCCAAATAAAAAACATTTCAATTTACTTAAACTATACTGCAAAAGATTCACTCAAAGAAAAACACTTTTTTTCACCACTATACAAAAGCATCTAAAGAGCTTACAAAAATTACTTTAGATTTTAAGGGCACAATTCTGTACAACAGATACAAAAACAGAAAATATTTACAATAAGGTGACTCCCTCAAAGCAGACGTCAGTGACAGATCTATCCACCACAACCATCTCGGTGTCGAACACCTCAGACCCAATCTGCATCAGACAAAACACCGCCACCTGACGAGAGCCTACCAAACGAAAGAGAAGTAAATGTTAGGACAGCAAGTATCCCCAAACTACCATGAGGCAAAGCTCAATGGATGGCATGAACGTTAGCAAAACCACCTTACAAACAGGGCAAACATACTTCCTCTGTTATTAAAGTGGTCTGAATCCCTCCACAGCAAAGGAATGCGCAGGCCTACGATAAAGAGACAAAAAGTCAGTTTACATAACAGGACTCTAATACATCCATATTAGTTTTTTTTTCTTAAAATGCATCCACTTTAAATATATTTAGATCTGAGTTCAGTTCATGTTACATATTCCACATGTCTCCAGTGCTACAGTTTATGGTTTCAGAGAAAAGCTGAGCGATCTCACCAGAAACTGCAATGGTCCCATTACAGGGCAAACGGCCATCTGAAGCAGGATCTGCAAGTCTTCAACAGAATTGTTATTATTACAACTGATCACTGTATGTAACTCTATATTTGATTGAAACCAAAAGAAACATATTCCACATTAGGTAAACAAAGAAAGATTTTCTTCAGATTTCACTTTTCCATTGAAGCTGAGATCTGATTATTTTAAATCACTGTACTCTAATGTTTTCTATTGACACTGAAGTTTTTTTCCTTCATGTTTTCCTCACCTAAAAACATACAAAAACTTTAAAGCATCATATTTTTTTTTTTACCTTCTGACAGCCATCATGTTTTCCTGCTCTTTTTCCCTCTGTAGCTGTGATAGATAAGCCTTGATCCTGGCGTTGCAGATCAAGAGGTTCTTGGAAGCATTGAGAATCTGCTCTCTCTTGCTGCAAGCGAGCAGCAACTTATACGCTCCGTCTCGCATTCGCATCTCAAAGTCTAGCTTCTCTTGTACGTTAGTATTCTTTGTGAAAAGAAGTAAGAAAAAAAACACAAGAAATTTGTCAATGAGCAAATCAGTGTGTTTTAAAACAGAGTAGTAGCTTGTGTTAGTTTTCCAAACATGCATCTATAACTATATTAAGCTATGACTGGCTCTTAAGTAAATGCTCAACATTTAAGTGCTAAAAGTTGCAAACTTCTTTAATTTCTTTCAGTCATTTAATCCACTTAACTTTGCATACCCAACAAAAGTGCAACAAAATAAAATGGCAGTGTTTCTTGAAAAAATAGGAACTTAAACGTTCACTCGAAATGACAGCATAGAACATAATAAGTCTTTTTTGTCTCAAACTTCTCTTTGGAAATAGGAAGTAGAAAAGGTATCCTGCTTATAAAGGAGAACAATATTACAAGGACATTAACATTCCACATGACACTTTCACTTTTGTTTGGGGTTTTTTTGTTTTGTTTTTTACATATTATTGACAATTGCAGTGTCAATTACAGAACAATTGTGGCCTGGTAAAGATATTTTTAACAGGCTAAAAGGCCTCAAAATATAATGTAATTGTAGTAAACACATGAAAATCTGGACAAAAAGAGAAAATTGGACTCCAACAGCACAGCTTGGAGACTGTCCGGTGCACTGGAAACGTCAAGATGACCAAGGTATGCTTGATCATTTGTGAGGATGCACCAAAGTTTGAAATTTATGAAGTGCCATTCATGAAAAATTCACACCACTGACCATGATTTTCCCACCAAATCTAGTCTTGATGCTCAAGGCAATGGATTTGCCTTTACTTAACAGGAGTCCTTCAGTAAGAGATCTTATCTATTGATTTACTTTCTGTAAATGCATTGCACTTTCATTTTCAATAATTAGCAAATGAACAGTCAGGTGGATAGATAAATGTGGTGCTGAAACCTTTGTCATAATTAGCTCATAGACAAGTGCCCCTTGGTTTGAAATACAATTTCTTTTTTATTTAAAAAAAAAAGAAGACATGAACGAAAGCCAGATCTGTGCTTTCTCAAGAAAAAAAAACATGGCAGAGATGTAACATATGCAGGAGATAAGGTGGTCTGATACTGAACATAAAATCTGAATGGGAGATTTTGATTTTTTTTCCCCCTTTCTTTTTATCTATTTATTTGTTTTTAAAGCAATTTTAATGAAGATGATGCAGGATGGAGATGTACAGTATGTACAACAGCATGGTGAAACCACTCTGGACATAAATGTATGAGAGTATGGAGTATGATGATGCCTGACTAGCATCCAAAATACCAATGTTTATTTAAGTTTGATTTAAATACACACACACATATA
>JBAMYA010000007.1:6537343-6560897 GCA_037176975.1 Arrhamphus sclerolepis | reverse complement strand
AACTGTAGGAAGTTCATGTTGAAATATGGGATATTTCCACTTAAATACAATTTAATAAGCACAAGGAGGGGAAGTTTTATTAGGTTCTCTTTAGTTCAAAGGATCTAAAAGTGATACTGTAATTGCATATTTGTTTAATTGTGTCAGAACCTCTGAGGCTCTCTAAATTAATAAAGAGTATGGGAAGATATGTGCAAAATTGAATACAACATTATAGTATCTTTTATCTAAATTAGCATGTACTCTTGGAAGGGAAAAACCTGTTCTATAAAGATTTAATCTTTTATTTCCTTTCAATCATTTCTGTTAAAACCACTGCATAGCAAGTCCCATTCAAGTGTCTCATAGTTTAGTTTTCTAACCATTGAAACCGTGTTGTAAATCTTACCAAAACTACTGAGCAGCTTAACCACTGATCATGTCAGATTATCTTTTCAATCAACTAAACCGAGCTGAAGGCAGGAAAATTAGGTCTTCAGTTCAGAGATTTTGGGAAGATCCTCCTTTGTGTCTTGGAACCATCAGAAGGATTTCACAAGCATATACTATATGATTTATTTAAAATAAAACAAAACAACTCTGTTGTCACACGTGATTACATGTCTCTGTTTCTTGTTTCTCCTTTCCTCTTGTTGATCACCATATGCCTCTACATTTGTTCCCCAACATGAAGCAGATGGCCCCTCTAATTTCTGAAAATATCATTTATCATTTTCAGATCCCACAGAAGCTCTGTTTGTTAATATAAACAGATGAGAAAATAAGTGCTCCATGTTGTCAGGGCCCCACAGCAGCCTTTAAAAACCTTGTTATGAGTGACAGAGACAAACTTTATTTGTGCATCTTTGAGATTCACTTGCTAAAGAATAAACACAGATGGGGTTATAGCTTGACCTTTCATGATCAGTGCTATATGAAATAAACCCTGGCATTCATCTTTGAGACCGCAGACTTTGAATGTTAAGTTATTCATCAAATAAATCAACTCAGCTCAGTCAATCAAGCTCAACAAAATATTCTCTTGACAACAGCTCGATAGTTGAAATATCACTGCAGAATTTTGAACTCCGCTGTTTTGTTTACCTAGTTATGCATATCTTTGATTTATTATTTATTTGAACTCAAAAAGTTCGACCCAATTTCTTTGAGCTCAAAAGGCAAATAATTCTCCATTTGTAATGTGCACTTTTTGTGTTTTCAGAAAGCAAAGAGGCTCGTCGAGGAGATAAATGTAAAGAGGACGGCCTTCATGCATCCACTGCCCACGATTCTAGTTATTTCGAGATCCCTACCAAGGAAGGTCACATGGCCAATAATGGCATCCATGAGATCCCCACTAAGGATACAGAGGGTGCACCTAGCCACAGTCATGCAGGTGAAAGGAAAACTGCATTTACAAAGTTTAATTTATTCAGATTTCCTTTTAAACAGTGCACATTTGATGTGTAAGAATTGCATGACCAAGAGTTCTCATTTATATAGCCACTTTTTTTCAAAGTGCTATAGTTTGCAACCTTATATTTAGTGCTGATCCACAGAAATAGAACTGTTTGCTTGCTCCACAGCTCAGGGTCACGCCTCCTTCACCATAGAGTTTGACAACACTTCTCCAGGGAAAGTCACCATTAAAGACCATGTGTCAAAGTTCACACCCGACCACCACAGATCTCGCTCCAAGAAGAGTGGAGCAGGAAGTGGAGGCACAGGGGGCAGGGACCTGAGCACGCTGCAAGCTGCCATGATGGCATCCGAGAGTAAGGTAGCTGATTGGCTGGCTCATAACGATCCCACACTGGTGCGGAGTGAGTCAACGGAGGATGACAGCAAGAGCATCAAGAGTGATGTGCCGGTCCATCTGAAAAGACTCAAAGGTTAATGCTGTTTTTTGTTAATATGTCTGTGTATTCTGCTCTTTTGCTGGTATGAATGAAATGAATGTGAATGGCTGTCCAAGCTACCAGTCTAATTCTCTTACAAAATAACCTAATTTACCGTCTTTAATAATGCTCCTTTTAGGATTATCATATTTGTCATTTGCATTTGTTGACTCTAAGTTAGTCTAAGTTTTCCATTTGTCTCATATGACATGAGAACTGGATTATTGCTTTGTTTTTAATCTTAAAATCTTCTTTCTGTCAACTGCAAATAACCACAGAGGCTTCTTTACAGTTGACAGAAAGAAGCATTTGATG
The DNA here is from genome assembly GCA_037176975.1 of Arrhamphus sclerolepis. Lineage (NCBI taxonomy): Eukaryota > Metazoa > Chordata > Actinopteri > Beloniformes > Hemiramphidae > Arrhamphus > Arrhamphus sclerolepis. Next base: position 6,558,705 of record JBAMYA010000007.1, on the reverse strand, counting down.
GCCTTTCTACTTGGCTCTAAAAGCAAAGTTTTAACTTCCAGTCTTTAATTTCACCTTTCACCATTGGTACAGTTGTTATCAACGGCTTTTACCAAGGCTTTTTCTTTCTTTTTTTCTTTTTCGTAAATGTGTCAGACTGTGCTCAGTTACAAGTAAGGTGAGTTTTGCTTTGATGCGATGTTAGAGTTTTGTGGACACCATGCTGGTCATGACTGAATTGAAATGGGAGCCAATTTCAGAAGTTGTTGAAGGAAAGGGGTTTGTACTGACTGATGAAAATGGATCTTTGTGTGACAGAAGGGTAAGGCAGGGAGGCCAATTTATTAGATGGAGTTTGTAAAACCCACATGCATGTCAACTGGTTGAGAGATTGACTCACAAAATGGATGATTTTGTTATTGACTGATTGATCGACTGGCTGACCCTTTGACTGCAAGACAAGAATAAGACATATAGCGAGACATAATGAATAAGAAAGAAATTGTGAAAAGAGAGTTAAAGTAAGGGGTGGAGCATGGAGGGCAAGAGGAAGGGAGAGGAAAAAGAAGAGGGATAGGCAGACAGCTGGATGGAATGCTTTCTGCAAAGGGTGCGTGTCTTTTCTTTATATAACAGTTCAGTATGAGTATGTATGATGTAGCTGCATGGTGTACAATACGATTCAGGGATGGTACATTTTTAAACTGAACAGTTCATTAGTAGATGCTCCATTTGCCCTTGAAAGCCTTGTGGCTAAGTAGGGGGTTGGTAAAAGTCTTCACTACTTTATGTTGTTCTTGCTTGTGGTAACCAGTCCATAGAGCTAATACAGCAAGCAAGCTGTATCTATTATAATCCAGGTATTCTGAGTGATGTCCCTCCAGGTGAGCGGTCAGATCCTGCTGTGTTCTTTAAAAGAATCCAAATGTTGTCCAGTTGTTAAACAGATGATGCTTTATGAGCCATATCAGGAGCGATTGTTGGACATCTGTTTTTTTTTCCTCAGCAATAATGCCAAACGTGTACACTGCTTTGGCTGCTCTGACCAGGACATCCTACGAGCAAGCCTGCTGATAATGTGCAGACTCTGCTCACTTGGTGCACCAGAGCACAGGAATGATGCTGACCCACTCTTCTATTACATTGACCTTGACATGGAAATCTTACATTCGTTAGGTGTATAATCCTCAGTAAAACAATAGTCAGCTGAATCAAGTGATGTTCGAGTTAATGGTAGAATTTCTAAAATACAGAGGTCTGCATACCAGTGAAATTACATCTTTGACATTGAACTCAGTTTCCAGTTTGCATCCTTTAATCTTTGCACACCTACTTTCTGCTGATAATGGCTGTAGATATGTGAGACATGAAATGGTTAAGTAAATGAACCAGATAAGTTGGGAAGATGGGTGAGAGGGTGAAGAAGCTAGAAAATAGCCCCTGAGAGCAACATCAACAGCAATAGCAGCGAAGGTGAGTGGTCAAAGAAAAGCTAATAGGAGAGAGATAGAGGCTTGTTGTCTGGACTGCAGTAAAAAACAGAAAGGGAGGTGGCGAAAGAAGAGCGAGCAGTCTTTGGTTGATAGTTGTTATAGTAACAGTGATGCAAATGATGGCAGTGAAGCAGAGAATTCAGAGGTTTATTTTACGAAGAGCAGAACGCAGCTGGGAACATCAGTTTGTGTGTGGAGCATGCAGTAGCATGTGTGTGAAAAGCTTTTCAGCACCGACTGAGGGCATGTGTGAGGCATGTGCTATGTTGTGTGTGCGTGTTTGAAGCATGCTCAGCACTGATTTGCAGACAAGCAGTGCAGCATGTGTGAGAGGAGGCATGTTAGATGTGCATAGGGTGTGTCATAGAAGTGCCTGGCAGAGACAGCGACAGAGGAAATTGGGAGGAGGCAAATGAGCCAAAGCATCTAGGTGAGTCTCCTGTTCTTGCTGAAAATGTGAGAAAAATTACATTTCTATTGTGGTAGTGATTTGAAATCTAAACTGCTGTGAGTGCATGAATGTACCATAAATGTGTTTCATTATCACACGTGTTTCAGTTAAAATGTATATGAGCAGTAAAGATTTGAGATTCAGTTATACAGATATATAGATATGTGTGTTTTGTGCTGAATTACAGTATCAGAGAAACTGCAATTCTAATTATGTTTGAGATTGTGTGTATCCTTGTCTTTTTTGTGCGGCAGCGTGTGCATGTTAAGTAAGAGCATCCTTGTTTTGAGCATTCGGTTGTGTTTATGTGCAGCAAAGACAGAGGACAGCTCCTCTATGAGTCATGTTGGGGCAAGCGGGACAGAGCACTGGACTCTCAGAGGACACCTCTGTTCTACTCTGGCCCTGCCAAGGGCTTCTTTGTCTGGGGCACACAGATTGAAAGACCTGCCTCTCTGTGTTTGCTTAGCTGCTGATCTGTTCAACCTACAGTGTTGTGCTCTACTGTTTTATTTATTTTGTACTCTTTTAATTCACTTTATGCTTTCTTTTTATTATCTTATGATGGACCACATGCTTTATTATATACCAACTATGACTAAAGACAGAGAGGGTGGAGGAGTGGAATGTGTCAGATTAGCTGCAGACGTGATCACTTTGCTCTTTTTTTTCTTCGGGGGGAGGGGGGGTTGGGGACTGGGTTTACCAACTTTTTCTTTTAACTCCTTTAGGTCTCTTCATTGTTGCCAACTTAGTGACTTTTTTTCTGGTTAAATCAACCATTATTAAAAAAACATTATTAAATTAAATTTAATCACTTTTTCTTCTTATGTCTGTCTGACCTGCAGAGCAGTTGCAGCCTTGCTGTGAGCTGCAACGTCTGACGTCCTCAGAATCATTACATTTAATACAACCATATGAACATTCAGACAACGACAAAAGGCATGTCATCAGTCAACGTTGCACTTGTATAAATCAGCGACCAGTGTGTTGACTGTACGGGCATTATTTCAGCTACTGTTTTTTTTTCTGCTTGTTGAGCTGTATTGGAAATGTAGTTGTTAAAATATTTTTTCAAAATAATTTTTCACTTAAATTAATTCAGTTGAAATTCATATAAAAATACAGTTATGAGAGAGATAGAAAGACAGTAGCAAACAGCTGCTAACTGCTGACGCAGGTCCAAAAACATGCCATTTAGGTTAATAAGTAGTACTAAGTCCTGCCAAGATTCCATATACTGTATATTAACTATAATGCAATTTAATTTATAGGAGTAATTATAGTAAAAACAGGAGTAATTTGAGGAATAATTCGATCTTATGAATAAGTTGATCTAATAAATTTGTGAATGTGTGTGTTTGTGTGTGTGGCAGAGACAGAAAGCTGCTTTTCCGTTGTAAAAGTGACTTGAGTCGTTCTTGGACAGTATGTTGTTGTTGTTGTTGTTGACGACAGTGGGTGGAATGTAAATCCCTGGTGTTCTATGGCATTTCTATGAATATTATAATAGAAAAAAAAGAAGGTGCGCCAATCCTCACTCATGCTGTAGCTTTTAATCATCTGTTATTCTGAAGAAAGAATAGTAAAGAACACAGATCAGTTCATGTAAGTTAGTCATGCATGAAATCGACCGTTTAATTCTACAATATTCTAATAGACAGGATAGCTAACTAGTTGGAACCTACTGGTAATGGATTGGTGTCTACTAACTATCTCAAAGGGTCATCTGCTAAATCCTGAGCCTTTTTCTGTCTGTTTTTAAAAAAAAAAATTCACACTTGATTAAGTCTTTCTTTTCCATCCAGCCTCATTTTTTTCACATCCCCCCAACCTCCTTACATGCTCAGCCTCCCCTTTTCTTTCTCTTTTCCCCTTTCACCTCCTCTTCTTTTCCTCTGCCAATCCCCCTCACCCACCACTTCCACAAACACAACACACACACACACACGTGCGCACACGCTCACACATCCAGCCCTCTCCACTGATTCCCCCTCCATGTCTTCCTCCTCCCCTCCCCCTCTCCTAACCCTCCACCATAGAAGTAGGCAGGGCCAGTAGTTGTGTGGGTGGCATGTCTGGATTAGTGTGGCACACTGTCCAGTGTCTGCAGTAGTGTAATACTGAGAGGACGTGCTGATTCAAGACAGATAAAAACACGAGATTGCCGTCATGTGGTAGGTAAATTGCTGGTTTTGAACTTTTGATGGTTGGATGATTTGAATAAGCCGACAGCTGAAGGTTCATTGTTGATTTTGGTTGGAGTGTTTTTGAAAACAGCACATGCTTCTTGGTGCAGCATCCACAGTGGATGTGCATCCAGGTGTATGTGGTGCTGGGCTGTGGTTTATGTGGGTCTTGTTTTTGTGAGATTAAATGGAGGAAAAGAGCCACACATGTTGTTTCTACATAGATGGTATGGAACTGTGTAACTGTCTTTTGATACAAATTTAAGAATGTTAGCTTATCAACTTTAATACATGTTATCTGCAGTATATGAATACTAAGCAAGGAAAAAAATGATCTCATTGTAAGTTGCACAGTGTTGTGCAGAATACAGTCATAAGACTACGTTTGATTTCCGATAGATATTCGTAATTGTTCAAAAATGATCATGTGATCAACTATGTTTGCTCTCTTTCCAACAGGCAGCAAACATGAGGATGGCACCCAGAGTGACTCTGAGAACGGACTGGGCCTGCGTTTTGCCAACCGCCGCCATGCCCTTGAGGAGCGCCTAAAAGCAGCTCACAGCCATGCAGGAGGGGTAACAGAAGGGGGAAACACAACTGCAAGCAGCACCAGAACAACTGGCACCCGTACGGCCTTCATGATAGAGTTCTACGACGAGGAGAATCCTCGCAAGCGGCGGTCGTATTCATTTTCCCAGACTGCTCCCTTACTGGCAGCAGGAGTTGGCGGTGAGGGATTGTGCCCTCAACCTCCCTCTCACCCCAAAGTTTTTAGTATTTCCACCTCAGCTTCTACAACCTCAGACTCAGGTAGCTGTTACTGAATGTCTTCACACGCTCTTTTCATGGAAAGCTTTGTGTATCTATTACTTTTTCCTCCTAAACTTTGTTTCTGCACCATGTACTTTCCAGGTAAGGTTCCAGCTCCAATACCAGCTACAGTGGCTGTAGGTGCCCCAACAGCTGCCCGTGTGCTCCTCAAGCAGAGGTCAGAGGATCCGAGTATTGGTCGAAGCTCGGCAAGTACTGGGCTGGCGACAGGCAGCCCCACCAGTCCCAGCGAGGACGCCTCGGTGGTGGGTACAGGTGGAGACACAGCGAGGGGGGAGGCAGAAGAGGACCACAGTGATAAGGGGACCTACACTATTGAACTAGAAAAGAGAAACCCAGAGGAAGAGGAGGCCAGGCGCATGATAGACAAGGTAGGTTTGGTTGTTGAAAACAAACAAACAAAAAAATCCTCATGAGTGGAAACATTTGTCTTTGTTACTTTGCTTTTACAGTATTTATAACAACCTTAATTACAGCACTATGAGACGCATTAGGGATAATCCGTTTTCTTTTTGCATCATTTGCAGATTAGAAACACAAACAAGTAGCAGAAATACAAAGATACCCCCTCCCTGTATGTACTGCAATGAAGAGTACATTTAATTTATGAATTCATTTATGAATGCCATTAACATCAGCAGTAGTTTTTTTCAAAAAAAAAACAGTTTGCTGACCATGCTGACCTCTGCTTTACATGACAAAGCATTCCCTTTAAATCTAATTACCAGAAAAGGAAGAACTACATGCACTTTACTGCTATTTTACTCTTTTTAATTACTCTATTACTGGTACTTTTCTTTGTCTTACAGGGGTTTAAGACTCTTTTCTGTGTTCACTAATCTACCTGATTTAGGATTTTTCCCTGGCAAGATGTTTTATTTGGTTATCTATGAACACAAAAATATTACATTTCTTCACTGAATGTACAGCAGCAAAATTAATTCTTGTGAAAAAAGTTCATATAGTTCACATAGTATATTTGAAGGCCTGTCATTGTTGATTGACAGTTGTGTTGTTGTCTATTTTGTGATCTAAGTAATCACTCCAGAAAATCACACGGAAACAAAAAACACTTGAACTATAAAGTTTTCTTTGTGATAAAAGTAGTCGGTAAAGTGAAAAGTGCTTAATGACACAAACAAACCACAGCAAGGTTAACGGCGTCCTAATTACCTGCTTTGTTGGCACTTTTATGGTTAGTGAGTCCTCTGAGACCACCTGGGGTCGTTGCCACTAAAACAGCACTATCGTCTCTCCACAGCCTTGCTCGACCACCACTCATCCTCACTGTCCCACTGGTACACCTAATGCATCTGTAACAGCCTGCAGTGAATTGCTCCATCAAGCACTGTCCAGTTTTATTAAACAATGCTCCAGGGACACTGAAAAACCACCATCAGTTTCCGACTGCTGCCTTTGTCTTGTAGCACAGCACTCTTTCATGGACACAGAAAACATCTGAAAGGGGCAGAGCATTACATTAAAAGAGAGGCGTTTCAGTCAGGGAGATATTTACAGAACAAAAACAAAGTGGAACAGTTATATTTGTAAAAAAAAATTATTTAAAGTAACTCACGTTGCATGAAAGCTGGCTGGACGCTTTAATTGTTAACTTGGATGTTAGGCTAGCAGCATGTAAACTTATTTTTAGCAGGCTAAGTTGTTGCTAGTGAGCTATTAAAGTTTACAGCTTCACAGACATAATGTAGAATTTACAAAATGACATCTTAACAGTGGCGCAAGTCCGTTCAAGGGTGGAATGCAGGTGCTGTCTTCTGCTGAACAATGATATCATTATTGGGGTGTAATTTCTAGTCAGACTGAGTTCATTACATTCTAAACTGGAAGTGTTGTCATGCTAATTCCTGTAATTAGCTGACACGCTAATTGATGCACTGCTCACAGCTGTCCTCTCATTGCCTTTTCCTTTTTGTTTTTGTAAAGTTGTGTGTGGTGTGTGATTTCTGTTCTGATGTTACTTAATCAGTGCAACTGGGAAGTGCAGATCAGGACTTTATTTGTTTCATTAGCTGAGTTCACTTTTTTAATATTATGAGAATTGTGAAATAACATGTTTGTATATTTGATCAAGAGAATTGGATTGTTCTGGGGGAAAAAAATGTTCGCAAAGCATCCATAAGCGTGATCAAAATACACAAATTCTTCTTTTGCACACATTTGTAGGTGTTCGGTGTGCAGGAAAACACGGACGCCTCCGTTCTGTCAGACCTGAAAGGAGAAGGGAAAGGAAAGGAGGCAGGAAAGATTGGAAATGAGGTAGAAAACCCTTTTTTCTCCCATTTAAATGTCACAATCCACTGATACAAACTGATACGAGGCTCATGATTCAGTCTTTATCAGATACATTTTTTAACCAGAAAGCTCCCCTTGTAAGAAATGAATCACAGTATTTCATTAGACATTGCATAAAAGAAGATTTATGGCTGAGTTTTATAATGTGAGTCACAGACACTCCTGTGACTTGACCGCTTCATTCCACTAGACTGTTCATGGGAGGAGGCCGGTCCTCCCAGTGAGTGACCTAGATCATACTAAGATGAGGAAAGACTTGTTAACCCCCCCCCAGGCAATTTCAAAAGAGGGATGAATTTGCAGCGACAGCTCAACTGTCTTTTACAACATGAGGAGCAATCTTTTAGGTTTTCTTACCAGTTTCTTTAAGGAGACAGCAGCATGGCCCTCCAGTCTCGAACTATGTCTGTACTAAATCAGAAAAGGATACACACACCCCCAAAATCCTATTAATGTTGATTAATAGGTGAAATAAACGTGCATGGAATTTTTGTCACATAACATCATATCTCAGATCTCATATTATTATTTTAACATAAACTTTAGATGTCAAAATGTTCATGTTCTGTGATTCCCCTGACTCACTTCCCTTTATTACAGTTCTTTCAGTCTTTTTTCCTTCTTTTTTCTTCATCCCCACTCTTGGTGTCGCCTCAGGCTCTTCCCGGTGACTCGAGCTGGGTCTCTCAGTGGGCCAGTTTAGCTGCCAATCACACCAGAACAGATCCAGAGGGTTCTGGAGCAGAGGCAACCACCTTCCTGCACAAAGAAAGAGGTATAGACTTAAATCTCACAGAAGAATGGGCCATTTTGAGACTTCAGAAATTAAGTTTTGAATATGATACATTTTTAAAGTAGCACTATAAAGTAGTTCTTGAAATCTTATATTTAAATTGCTGATGTTAAATGGATTGTCTTTGTGTCTAGGAACTGATGCCTTTGAGCCTGGTGTTGCACCCAGCAAAGGTGAATCCTCTTCCAGTCTGACTGACCGTAAGCGCAGGACCCTCCCCCAGCTTCCCGTGGATGACCCCAAGGCTAAATCCAGTGCCAAAGCTCTGAGGTCTGAGATAGGGGAGAAACAGGACACTGAGCCTCAGGAGAAAGAGAACAAGGGAGACGGGGAGTCCCCACCTCCCATGGAGGACGGTGAGATGACCAGTAAACGGAAACAAAGCTCCACCTCTTCTCCATCTAAGGGTCCCCTCCGGACGTCTGGCAGCACTGAACGAAGGAAGAGGTCACAGGAGAGGAAAGGAGGAGGGGCAGGGGAAGACGGGGAGAAGTCTGGGAAGCCGCTAGTTCGTCAGGGAAGCTTTACTATTGAGAAGCCTAGCTCTAATGTCCCTGCAGAGCTCATCCCTCGCATCAACAGAGGCAGCAATGGGCGCGAACGCAGCGACTCTGTCGGCAGCATGGATACTGCTACGCTGCTAAAGGACACTGAAGCTGTCATGGCGTTCCTCGAGGCTAAACTAAGAGATGAGAACAAACTAGACCAGAGAAGCGGCAAAACTGGCATGAGTACACAGGGTTTAGGTTCTGGCCTCCCCCCTCGGACTGACTCCATATCTCCTGAATCTGATGTGGACACAACCAGCACAGCTAGTCATGTGACTGGAGAAGCTGATGGGAAGGCAGCAGCTGGTGGCGTGCAGAAGCGGCGTTCTCTTAGCAGCATGCACCGCGAGAGGAGCAACATGAGTACAACCTCCAAGGCAGGAACCACAAACGCCAGTGCTCGTGAGCGCTTGGAGAGGAAGACCAAAAGTAAAACAGCTGAAGCGACAAGCAGGACTGATGCACGCCGCTCTACTCAGCCATCTTCGACCTCATCCAGAGCACGCCAACCCTCTCTGGACCTCACTGATGATGACCAGACTTCTTCCTTCCCCATTTCAGATATCCTCTCTTCAGACCAAGAGACCTACTCCGGACCTTTGGGGCACTCTGCACGTAAACGGGGCTCAGAAGATGTCCTCCAATCCAAACTTGATAGCAGATCTGCTAAAACCTCCATCAGTGGTTCATCCAAATCCTGCCGGACTCTTCAGGCAGCTACAACTTCATCCATGAACAAGCAGGCTTCGCTGCCTCAGCCACGGCCCACAAGAGCCTCCCTTCTCCGCCGTGCCCGACTAGGGGACACATCTGATACAGATCTAGCTGATGCTGACAGGGTTTCTGTAGCATCTGAGGTGTCCACCACCAGCTCCACTTCTAAGCCGCCATCCGGGCGGAAGGGAATGTCCAGGCTGGACTTGCTGGCTCAGCCACGAAGGAATCGTCTTGGTTCGATTTCAGCTCGCAGCGACTCTGAATGCACAGTGACCCGGAGCTCCACTTCTTCACCCCGCTTGTCAGCTGAGACCGCTCTGCGTCTCGGCTTGCGTTCATCGACACCCACGGAGAACAGGCTGACACCCAGGATGAGAGCGAACAGTGTGTCCAAACTAAATGAGACCAAGTCTAAGACCACTACTTCTGGATACTGCTCACCCACAGGTGAGGAAACCAGTGCATGTTGGGTTTATGATTTTTTTTTTTCCTTGTTGTTACAAAAACATATGAATCGTATGAATCTTTTACAAAAACTGAAAAAATGGTGCAATAATCTAGTCAGAAGAGGCCTTTGCCGTCCAGTCTACATTATTTTTTACACGTAAACATTTGTCTTTAAACATTTACATGGCATCGTGATGAACTTGTGCACTGGTTTTCAGAGAGCTCTCAGCCCGAACCTGCAGATGATGATGCAGAGGAAGAGCTGATGGGTACTGTACCACAAGCATAGAGTCTAATTGGAGTGCTTGTGTGTAATGTGTGTGTGAACGTGTCTGACCTGGGTCACAACAGAAGAAGTGTTGCTTCTTAGTACGTTAACAAACCAAAAGAACTGTGTGTCAGTCATTTTTATTGATCGAAAGGAGTTTTCCCCATTTTAATTTGAAATACTTAGAATTACATTTGGAATTCTGTAGCAGAAATTGAAACTTCTCTTAGCGGTTTAGTAGTTTCTAGTGTTAATAGATCACAAAAAAGTGAACCAATGACCCAGGTCAGGGATATATTTCAATATTAACTCTTTGTCTCCTGCCTTGAATCCAGTGAGTAACATTATGATGACGTTAATGCCCCACTCACAATATAACAGTTTGTCTTTTTTTTTACCTTAACAAGACTGATACAGCAAGATGTTCTTTCATCATGGTGCAGCTACTCTAATAGAGCTAATGTGTGACCATTTTGAAGCAGCTTAACATGCAGCATCATTACTCCGTTCAGGCTTAAGTACCTCGTTGGATGATTTTGTTTGTGGAGGGCTTTTAAACAAACTCAAACAGATTGTGTTTGCTGTTGTTTATTTTTCTTTAATGCAGTGTTATGCTTTACTTAACCAATACTATTCACATTTTTTTGTATATCGGTGTAAGAGGAGAGTTCATACACTTCTTATTCTATATGCTGCAGAGAATATAATGTTATTCCTCTTTATTACATTTGTCCACCAACTAAAGTAATCACTTTTACTGTCTGTTAAATTGTTTGAAATACAGATTTGGCCCCTCTTTCTGCAGCATTTTGATTTTGTGAGATCACAGCAGGAATGGCTTTAGCCTGCCTTAGTAACAAAGCCTCTTCTGTCCAAAAACTAATTTACTCTTGGAATAACAGATGTTTTTACAGAATGCACAGTGATGTTTTAGTAAAAGACTATTTGTTCTCTTTGCATCATCCTGACAGTGTCCAGCAGCAGTAGGTGGAGGCGTCTGCCACCGGAGTACGGCTCCACCTCAGAGGAAGAGTTTGGCTCCAGCCGCAATTCTCCGAAGCACGGAGCTCGCGCTCACGTACGGCCTCATCATCTTGTCCAACACCGCAGCTCAAGATTAACCGCCACCTCAACCTCAGGCTCGGGCGCGGTGACGGGCGGGGTGGGAATCAAGCATCGAATGAAAGAACAAGAGGAGTACATCAGGGATTGGACAGCACACAGCGAGGAGATAGCCAGGTATTGATCTATACAGATCAGAGAAAATCTGATATTAATTGTCCTTAAATGTGAACATTTTCACATCATATTGTGATGCAATTTTAATGTTCATTGCATGTAATTCTGCATCTGTCTGGCCTGAGTCCTAAAGATCCCTGTCTGATGGTTAACAGGTTATTCCCCTGTGTGCGCAGGATCAGCCAGGACCTGGCCAAGGACTTGGCCATCTTGGCTCGCGAGATCCACGATGTGGCTGGTGAGATAGATTCAGTCAGCTCATCGGGCACAGCACCGAGCACCACCGTCAGCACAGCTGCCACTACCCCGGGATCGGCCATCGACACCCGGGAAGAGGTAGGCTCTGCACGTCCCATGCAGCCGGACATACAGGAGAGCATGAAAAAGGTGCCTGATTTTCTTCTTCTACTACTGTATCTGCCACCATTGCAGCTTTGCCATTCCTCTTGTGTTGCTTGGATAAAAAAAGAAAAAAAAAAGAATACCTCACTGCTGCTTCATAGTTTTCACCTCCTGTGAGAGGTATTCATCTATTATACTTCCATCTGATCCACTTACATTCCTTATTTTTGTTCAACATCATGTTTGCCATGAGGGGAATTCACTTAATTTACCTCCATTTGATTGAAACTCCAATTTTTTTTATTTTTTTTTACAGAATTGCAAATTCTTTCATTTCTCACTAATGATCATATCCCAACTTAACTTTATTAAACAAAACTTGAGTGACTCTGGAACTGTATTATTGATAGTTATTTCCCTTTTCTCTGCCTTGTGCATCTCTTCTCTTCTTTGTGCAGTTGGTGGATCGCGTGTTTGACGAAAGCCTCAACTTCAGGAAAATCCCCCCTGTTATCTCAACCAATAAGGCGCCAGAGATTAACGGTAAGCCAGTGGAGCACCGACCCCGCGCTCCTGACAGTCTGGAGCCCCGGGCCTTGAGGAGACGCACCTGGAACCGAGAGGAGGTGAGGGGTAGACCAGAGTGCATGATGCGAAATGCGCTGGAATATGGACGCTTTCCCAAACAAATCAGCAGGGAAATTTGGGTTGTAGTTTTTCACAGCTAATTTCTTTCCCTTGTTGTTTTCAGGCGGTGCTGGACAGCTTACTCCTCCATTCAGTCTCTCAGTTGTCATCTAAGATCAGACACTCTGTCGACAAAACAGCTGGAAAGATCAGGTGATCATACTTTGCAGTACTATAATCTTTTGTTAGTACATGTGAAGCAGTGTTTTTACTGCCCATCAAGCTCTTTTTGTGTCTTTTTGTTGCTTTGTGTAGAAAAATGACTATATATGACTACATATGTGCTCTGTGCTGTGCCTTTTCAGAATTTTGTTCAAGGATAAGGACAGAAACTGGGAAGAAATTGAAAGCAAACTGAGATCAGAGGGTGACATGCCACTCCTTAAAACCTCTAACAAGGTACAGAAACCAATCAGTATCAGTGACATTTGATAATAAGAAATTATATTACTGTAAGTTAATAATTTTTGCTATAAATTTCCTTCTTTGCAGGAAATCTCTTCAATTTTGCTTGAACTTAAGAGAGTTGAAAAGCAGCTCCAAGGTAAGACTGGAGGCACGAGCACATTACTAACCTACATTTTGACATTTGTAAGAATCACAGTTTTGTTTATTTATATTTAAAAGATGAATCGATTGACTTATCACTCAAATTAACTGTTAAATGATCAAATTAACCCTCTGCAGTGTCTTTTTAAGAACTGTTTTACAAACGGAGATTAAATTCTGAATTTTACACAAAATCTTCCACGCACTAATTTTCCCGTTTCTGTCTCAGTGATCAATGTGATGGTAGACCCCGATGGGACTTTGGATGCCTTGGCCAGCCTCGGCCTGACCAGCCCTACCACCCCAACAAAGCCACAAACCGCCAAAAAAACCTCCCCTTCTGCCACGAGCCCAGGGCCGGCGCCACCAGCCAAAGATTCATTGCCAGAGATCCTTCCTGGGCCTGGTGGAATGACGGCGTCCTCCAGAGTTCAGACTTCCTCTGCCTCCACTGAGGAGAACGCATGCGACCCCAGTCTGGCCTTGGGGTTGACAGGAGTCGGAGGGCTGCCCTTCAGCCGCATGCGGCCAAGTGGAGAGGAGGCCATTGCACAGAAATGAACGGGACAGTTTCCAGATGGCGATAAGAGTGATACGTTTTTGACAGTACAGTGGCCATTCTTCAGATTATACCGTTCGAGGATTATGGTTGGGTAAAAACGTGATTTAGCAAAAGGAATCTTTGCTGCAAATGAAGTCCTTCAACTTATCTTTAGATACTATTCTCTAATTCTCAATTCATACATAATGGACACACCCTTAGAGACACACTGATTCATGATAATTTGGAGTGGACTGATGATAAAATCCCACCTTCCAACTGTTCGTGCTGACTAGCCAACTGGACATCCTGGTGGACTGAAGGCTACCAGCGGACAGATCTCTGTGGTTGTACAGTCTCCTCCACTCCTTTTTGCCTTCTTCGTGTGTCTGGACCCTTCCTACACGAAGGACATGCCTTAAAACACATCATTAACCGTAGCAGCATAGCGCCCCCCTCGCATCCCCTCAAATAATGTTAAGGCATCTTTTAAGAGTTTAATACAATACAATACAAGAGACAAAATGAATGCATTGTAAAAACAAAGCAACAACAACATTTTCTTATGTTTTATGTACACTTTAATAAAATACAACACGCTGCAATAATTTATAAGCTCCAGCTCAGTGCAAAGAATATTACAGCAGCCTTATGTATCCACCCTGACAAACAGCAGGTAAACATGCTTTATACCTGGAATGATTAAGATTATTTCAGGAATTAAGTAGACTTGCATTTTTTTTTTTTAATTGATATATTTCAGAATTTTAACCGTCCATCGAGCCATTTCAAACGGATTTGTACTGACTCCCCACCTTCGGGTTCACCTATTTCCTCCTTCAACCATTGTGTCTGGCTTTCCTTCCCTTCCTCTTCTCTCCTCGCTGCTGGAAAACAGCGTGTCCCCACGGCAGCATGTACGGGACACAAATGCAAAGTTGGACTGTGTTGACCTTGCTAATGGTGGTTTTACTCAACAGTAGCAACCTTGAAAATAAAAAAACCAATGAAAATAATCATCAGCCAAAGCTTACCATGTTAATATATTCATTTTCTAACCGAAATTTATCGTACGCAAAACCTTGATGCCATCTTCTCCTGCAGTTCACTTACTTCTCTGAATGTCAAGATGCTTATCCTGTCACATTAAAGCTTTGAGAAGCTTAAATCTTGTATAATCAAACACTATTTTAATTGTTGCTCACATAAAGAATTTTCAAAACTGTTCCCTTAATTTTTTTTTTTACTATAGTTCATCCACTTAAGTGTCTTTTTTTTTTTTATTACCAATTGGCTTTTTCTACTTCTTCCCAGTCACAAGTACTGTGACTTTTATGTCATTGCGTCAAAGTATTTGAGCAAAATATTTTATAATCTTGTACGGCTGTTTTACTTTCTAATGATCTTACACAAACAACCTGGATATGGAAAAAGCTGCTGGAATTAGTTTTGTGCCATAGAAAAGAGGCCTTTTAGTGATTAATGATGGGAGTCAGTCTTTTCTTTTTTTTTTTTTTTAAATTAGCTCCCCTCCCACTCTGAGTTTTTCTTGTAGCGTGGCATCATATCAGTGTAAATACTGAAAGTGAAGTGTTCTGGTTCTATTAAGAGGAAAGCACCATTGTACTCGTACTGTAGAATTGCAGACTGTATTAACTAAACTCTTTCATAATGACTTTGCTGCTTTTGTTGTTACTTTATGGAGACTAACCATTTTCAAAATCTTTTCAGCTTAGTCTGTGTCTAGACTAGAATAAAATGACTTAAAGGCGGTGTATTAGTACTTAGATACTCTTGACAATAGTGAATTTAGGTACCAGAATAAGTGTCCATTTCTCTATTTCTAGTGTACTGTACTCTCATTTTTCATTGACTCAAAGTGCCCGTTGTGTGGACAGAAGGGCATTTTAAAGAAGAAAAAAAAAAGTTGTAATTGTCTACGAAATATATCTTATTTTGCACATTTGGCTGGTTTTTATGTGCAGACGCAATGACGCTCTGCATCAAATCAGTGATATCACATCGGCTGATATCAGATCAGAAGTGACTGCCTTGGCTCTCCAAAACTGTTCTGTTTAAACTAAGCCTCTCATTCTTTTCCCCATTTTCTCCCCTGCCCCTATTTTATCAGAAAAAAAAATCGGGGACTGTGAATGCTAGGTACATGTTTATTTTTTAAATGCTAAATGTGTCATAAGATCAGTGTTCTTTGTCACTTTTTTTTTGCCCTATTTTTGTAAAGAAAATCATTTTATTTATTTTATTTTTTTGTTTTAATATTTTGTGGATGTTTCATGTGTTTTATAATAGACTATCTGCATTGGATCTTACTGTTAATAAAAAAGCCATTCACTTGTTTATGTCATTTTACTGAGCACTGTCAAGTCATCCATGTGGGAAACAATTACAGAAAGAATGTGATTTATTTTGTCTACAGCATGACAAAAAAAAATAATGCTCATCCCCATTATACTTGACTGATTTCAGAATGTCCATTGGATTGCTTTTCAAAATAAAGCAAACGGACTGTGTTAGTACCACTGCCCAAAACGTCTGCAATTTTTTTTTCTCTTTTAATAGGTGTATTTTATTGAAAGATAAACAAAAGACACTGTGGGTTTGTTGTATATTCAAAGCTGCATTTCCATAGTTCTTACTGAATAGATGTAGACCCTGACCCAAGAAGTAACTAATCATGTGTCAACTTGAGATGCAAGTGACTCGGCAACTCCTTTGTCTTGCCGGAAGTCTCTTAAACATTGGTATTCTCGGCTGTTTGAATCTTTTCAGAAGGCGCCTCACCAACCACAGACCTACAGAAGGTTTTCTTTCGTCCACTGGACTCGATTTAAGTCTGTGCTCCAGTACCAGGGGCTTAATGCTGAACTGTGTTCAGCAATCTTAGTGCAATGATGGCAAGTCTCTTACTGCTGACAGTGTGCCACTGACACACCCAAATATTGAGATTTTTCTGCCACAGTGAAAGGAATCCTCCCACCCTCCTTCAGCTAATAAGCTGCTTTGGGATCTCAATAGGCCTGGTGTAAGAAAGACAAGCAAGAGTGTCTGTTGTCGTGAACTTTATTAACAGTAATTAACTCTGAAATTTTGTTGGACTTGTTTCACATGACGTACTTGATGGTCTGGATGACAAAGAACAGACGTGAACATAGCAAAGCTGTCTGTGCAGAGTGCTGGAAGTTAACCGGGTGGCCACCTCATAGTGCGTCCACCCAGGACGTGGATGTGGATGTGGTACACCGACTGGCCGCCATCCGGCCCGTCGTTGACAACAATCCTGTAGCCTTTAGTCAGACCTGCCTCTGCAGCGCACTTCTTGGCAACTATCATCATGTGGCCCAACAACTATGATGCAGAAAGAGAACTCATCAGTGACACTGAGGTGAAAACACATGAGCATCTAACTCGTGCATTAAAATGTTGAGATAAAGTGCTTGTAAATGCTTCCCTCTAGTGGTCACTGAACAAAAGCTGTTAAAGCAGGAAAGAAATGAGACAGTCATTCAATCATACTCACTGCAGCATCACTTTCTTCAGCTTGAGACAGCTGAACGATTGGTTTTTTTGGGACTACTAGGATATGAGTGGGAGCTTGAGGAGAAATGTCAGGAAAGGCGACACACTGAAATACAAAGGAACATATTAAGAATATATCAGAAAGAAAAGAGGAACCTACATGACTGTCTATTATGCAGTGACTTTCTTATTAGCAGTGTATTCAATGTTGCTACAAGTAGAAATGTGAAGATAACAGTTAAAAAGATGAGGTTTTGGCATATAAAAAACTGCATCAAAATCTGTACCAACTTTTAATGATCAAGATCTATATATTAATCATTGCTTACTGCCTTATTGTGCAATGTCTCTTTTACAATACACAAAAACGGCAAAACAGATTTGCTCCCTGCAACAGAATCCCACCATGTTCAGGTTAAAAGCCATCTGATGAGTTTAGAGCATGTTCTTCAGAGACTGCTTGAAGCCTGGTTTTCTACGTTCATTCAAATGTCCAAATGCCACACTTGTTTAACTTTTAACTGCTGGCACAGTTACTGCAGAAACCTGGCGGGGACTCCGCTAACGGCTAAAGATATCCTGCAAAGGAGCAGCTGCGCGGCACCGCTCAACAACGCTGCCCCCCAAATTTCTAAATGTGTGCTAAATATGGGTGAACAATTTAAGCGCATACCTGTTCATCTTCGTATAGTAAGTTAACAGGAATCTCTTTGCGTACGATTTTTCCAAATATCGTGTCTCCACCCGGCTGGGCAGTCTGCGCTTTCGCCGTTTCGTCAGCCATGTTGGCGCAGCCGAACCGCAGGAACTGTGTGGTGGCTGCAGTTTCTGTTTCTGCCTGGTAAAACTAAACTGAACGCTCATTGGCTACAAGTATGCGTCATTTAAACGTCTTTGCTGATTGGTCAATGCTCTGGTGTTTACGTTCACATGCGCCGGATGTGGCCACACGAAGTCAAGATGGGGACACGTTTGAAGGTGAGGATAGTGTACGTTCATGTTTTATCACAACAATGTTAATGTTTAAATGCATTTTTTTGTTAGCCAGTCCATGTAACAGGTAACGAGCTAATTGTGTGCATACATGCAGGTTCTACGAGTGTTTAAAACGCTGCACAGGACGAGGTTGGATGTGTTTAAAGATGATGAAAGAGCGTTGACAGGTGAAAAGAAAATCTGCGAAAGTGTATGAGGTTTTATTTCATTTTATTTTATTATATAAGATAATCAGTTCTCTGAAACAACTGTTCTCTTCCTCCAAGCTGCGAGATTAAAAATCAACGAGGAGTTCCGGAATAATAAAGATGAAACGTCAGAAGAAAACATTCAGAAGGTACAGAAGCTGTTTTTTTAATTTTTCTTTCTTCTGCTTTTTTAAATTTAGAAGCATAAATATTATTTAAACTATTTCGTTCATATAATATTGTGTTCTATCACTTATTTCGTGACATGAATGCTGAATAGATCTGTATCACCACTCTCTTTTAGGACAGATTTGTCTTTTGAACAGTGGCTTTTTGGATTGTAGGAAACAGGATGACGTGAAGCATCTTCTCTTTTATCAACTGTCTGTATCTTCCAGATTTTAAGCTGCAAACGCCGTAGGCACTAATGCAAACCAATACCATCAGAGAAGCAGCCTTTTGTCTGCTGATAACAAGCTGGATGCTTCCTCTCCTCTTTATTCCACAGCATATGCCGTCCATGGTTTCCAACAAGAATTTCAAATTTTGTTTTATCTCACCACAGAACAGTCAGACCATTTTAGATGATTGTGTTCTGTCAAAAGCTGGATTTAATCAGCCAATAACAACACCTTCCCTATAGCATTTAAGATTAAGCATGCTGCATTCTTAAAAAAAAAAAATCTTGGAAAGCAACTGCTTCCTGCTCACAGATGTCCATGCTCATAGATGCAGAAAACCAGTTTGTTCGTAGGGGTTCACACACTTTTTCCTCACCATTATATGCAGTCATATTTGTAAAACATTTCTAGAGAGGAATTAATTTGTTTTAAGCATCTTCAGACCAGATGCTATGGTTTAAGTACATTTCAAACAGCAACACTTCTAATAAATGGAGCGTTCCAGACTCAGTCAATAGTTAAGAGGGTTGTGTTTTATATGATTCTATTTTTTGTTTTTTTGCTTGTTTTTTTTTATATGTGAAACGAGAACTTTTATATAATTTTTTTTGTCTCCTCCATACCGTGAAAAGTTCAGCATTTCTCTGTTTGTTTTACAGATGATCAAAATGGGCTTGGCCGTGGAAACTATTCTTCGACAGTCTGTAGTACAAGTGGAACATGTTGAAGATGATAAGCTCTGTATGAGATTAATTTAATATCCTGTTAGATCTGAAAAAGTATCTAGTGCATGCAAAGAATGTATATGAATAGAAGTCATATATTTGCTTTGGTATATTTTGATGAATTCTCTAATGATTTAAGTGCTTGATATTATTTTTTCAACCTTTTCTGTCTCTGAAAGTGCTTCGACCCAGAGAGAGCCTCCTGCTGGAAAATGTACCCTATTGCGACGAACCCAGGAAAAAGTCATGACACAATATTTTGTTCCATCTTCTTCATCGCCAGAGACTATTAACTCATCACTGTCATATACAATTTAATGGATATACCCAACTGCAATTTCAAGCTGTTCCTCAGCACACCCATTTTAAAGATCATTGAGGATTCGGAGAATGCTTTATCGCTTTCAACAGAACAACTGTGAAATTTAATGTGCTCCAAACCACTGTCCTTTAAATCAGTTCAAATAAATATGCTGAAAATTTAAAAGACAATTAAACATTTTGTATACAAGTGCAACTTAGCTTGATGTCTAGAAGTTTAAAAGCTATATGGCACTTGGGAAGAAACTATTCCTAAGTCTTCTTCTGTTCCTAAGTTCTTGTCCTGAGTTATCAGACATGTCTGCCACTGGAACAGGATCTGATCAGGACAGTGATGCTTATTAATGATCCTCTCTGCTTTGGATCTACACTGCCCGGTGAAGGTCCTTAAGGTGGACTGGGAATGGTTAAACCTGTGGGACCTGTGATGCACTTTGAAAGCTGCATTTCTGTACTGAAGGCCAGTGTAGTAATCTGGGACAACAATGTGCCATCACACAAAGTCGTCTGAGATGTGCGTCTCTTTGTTCCAGCTGCTCATAGTCTTCGCCCTGGTGCCATTTATGTCAAGTGGAGCATGCTGTTCCATCAACACCATATCAGTCCCAGAAGAGAAGTAATATTGTTTCAAAAGCATGCAATTACAAATTGGTTTTGAAAATCATGTCAAATAGTCATAATTATGAAGAAAGACTCATTGTAAACTCATTTTAAAGGGTTATAGTTGTTGGCAGGAATGACCTTCTGTATGAGTCCTTTATGTACCAAAACCTGAATAAATGTCTGACTGAAAACACCCAGTTGCACTGTGTTGGGCAGAGGATGTGTGTGTTGTCCATTATGTTTTCCAATTTATGCAACATTCTTTTTTTTTTTCTATCATCTCCACCAGCTCTTGACCAGTTCATTGAAAGTATTTGATTTTAAATCCTTGGGTTCATTTTCAGTGAGGTAATATTTGTCTGCAAATTTGACACTTTTGTCACTTTGTTAAAAATGAGATAATTATTGAGTAGAAATCAGAACTTCTGTCATGTCATGTCACCCACAAATCAGTTCCAGTTGGTATGGCACGTAATACTGTATCAATATCTCAAAACTGCATACACACTTGAAGTAACAGGGGTGTTATATTGTCATAGTTAACACTTATATAATTAAATAAATTAATTTAAGTAGTTGATCTTCAAGAATATTATTTCAGAAGCAAGGGTAAAAAATAAAAAAAAAATAGACCTTTGCTTAAATAGGATGTCTTTATTATTCCAGAAGGCGAGATTTGTGTATGCTGGTTATTGTACATTTCTCTCAGAAAATCTGAATAAAATGCGTCGTTCCGGTCATTGTGCAGAGGAATAGATGGTAAACATGTTCATAAAATGAGGCTGCTTATCTAAAATGATCTCAGGCGCTTTAAAATGACACCAAAAAATGGATCAAATTAAACTTAGAAATAAAACAATGTTCAAGCATGAACTAATAGAAAAAGGGATACAAAACAAATTTGTACTGGATACAGAAATGATGAACAAAGATGTTAATTTAATGTAGAAGTGAACATGTTTGCATAAAGGTGAATGTACTATGTCTGTGCATGCATTTATATGAATGCATATATTGTATGTGTATACATCAAAACAGAAATAATGCATTGGGTAATCCTAAAGCAGGAAGTGAAACATAATCACTAGTTAGTGGAGAAGGGGCAGGGTTAAATAAGCTTTGCTTCTCCCTACACCTTTTAAAACTGTCTGTTATTATTATTATTATTATTATTATTATTATTATTATTATTATTATTATT
>JBAMYA010000007.1:6515624-6537243 GCA_037176975.1 Arrhamphus sclerolepis | reverse complement strand
TATTATTATTATTATTATTATTATTATTATTATTATTATTATTATTATTATTATTATTATTATTATTATTATTATCAGTATTATTATCGTTGATAACACTTAAGAGCATTATTTCATTCATTCATTCTTTAAAGATAATTCTCTTGGTGATTATGTGAAATTTTCCTCATTTACATAGAGACAGATAACTTTTTTTAAGGGGGGGGTGCCACATTCGCTGTATACAAAGTGAATTAAAATATGGAACTTACAAATTACAAATTATGCTTTTTTTGCAATTATACGTTGCTTTTTCATGTGTGTGCATTGTATTGCATTATAATTTTGAATAAATAAAGAGAAAAAAATGTTACTGCCGACAGTTTGTTATAAATAAAGTTCTTCAAAAAACTGAAAAAAAACTTTGATGCATCGGGAGTTGTAGTCCAAGGGCTGTAGTCTGGTTGTAGTCTGCCATTATTACTCATTTCCTAAAAAAAAATAAAATAAAAAAAAAAGATAAAAACGTTTTATGTTTAAAACATATCCTTGTTATTCCACATATATAGTATTCGTGAGCAGAAAATGTGCTTGAAAACCGAAGACCAGCATGAGATTAATTGTTTATGAAAGTTGGATAGTTTTACAGGCATTTACTAAGTCGGCACGAGTATACGTCATCAACAAGAGCGGTTGCTCAGGCAACGCTTGTAGCTGTAGCCGTAGCCGTATAGCTGTCATTTCGTGTCAATGAAACATCCGGCTTCATGACAAAAATAAGGTAAAAACAAACAAACAGTTTGTATGATTTATTTACAACCATAGAACTTTATTTTTTGAGGGGGAATGGTCCTTTCAAACTGCGGTTTCGTCTTGTCCTCCGGCAGCTCAGACACTCTGTGGGAGCTGGCTGCGGCGGAGGTCCGCAGTCAGGAAAGCGGAGATGGGGAAGCAGACGGCGAGAGGAGCGTGTTTCTCATAGGAAGCAAGGCTGGGGTTTGTTGAGCATATTCGTTGCTTAAAAGAGAGAGAGAGAGAGAGAGAGAGAGAGAGAGAGAAAGAACGAAAAAGAAAATAATAGGGAGTTAAACTGAGTTTGTCTTTTCCAGGGTAAGACGTCTGTACTTCTCAGGTGTCTCGACAGGTGGGTGTGTGTGTGTGTGTGTGTGATCTGGGTACTCAACTGTCGTTTCAAATCATCTTATCCTGTAGGCAAACTAACTGTGACGCTTTTTAAACTCGCCAGTTATAAACAAAAATGCCAACGCGATGGAACTGTGAAACCTCCACCCTGACATTCAGTAGCGTGCACATCTTTCAGCTGTTTCAATCAAAGAACATTGATTATGACATATCACACAATCCCACCTTGAAATAATGTTGTTGGGTTTGTTTGTTTGTTTTTAACACCCCAGGGATGAGCCACCCAAACCAACTCTGGCCTTGGAGTACACTTTTGGAAGGCGGGCTCGAGGACACAACACAGTAAGACATCAAGACATCGCTTTAGTTTGGGACACTTTTAGACTTTTGAATATTATTCTTAAATTGATATACTCAAAACTAATAATATGTTGTGGTTGCAAAAAAAAAGAAGAGAAAATTAATATAACTTATAATATTCTAACACAATTGATCACAATCCATCAGAACTGTGTATTTGTCATTGTGAATTTGAGTATTTCTGTAACTACAGCAGAATGATGCACAATTATTGTAGTTTATTACTTAAAGGAGCAACAAAACACAAGGTTTAAGATCACAAAAACTCAAAAGTCTTTAGATCAGAAAACTGCCTAGGGGGTGAAAGAATCGTAATAAGGCAAAAACAAGAGCTAAACAAATTGTCAGTGCCAGGGCAGATCAAGGAGAGTTGGAGCCCGGGGTGAGTGATATTCTGGTAAGAGAGCCAGCTTCACTTTTAATACACTTGTAGAGTCTAACTGGCAGACAATGGTGGGCACACTTAATGTGTAATAGTCCAATTTATAGACTACCCATAATTAGATAATTAACTAAATATATTCTTACTGTAGGTGATATCAATCAAAGTGAAATTGGGTACCTTTAACTGCAATAGTTTTTAATTTTATGAGGTCATCTGTACAAAGGTATCGTAATATAAAACCTTGAATATGAAAATATGAGGTAATACTGTCCAATAATGAAGGTGACAGTAAGACTTACAGCTTGGAATGTGGCAAATAATGGCTTTTGTTAAAATTATTTGTGACTAACTGATTATCAGAATTTGATGTTGGTAGGAAAAAAAACAGTCTATACATCAGATGACTCCCTTTATCAACAACAAAGCATCCAACAAGAATGTCAGAAATATTGAGTCAAGAATGTCTTCACTATTCTGCAAAGAGTTGTCCTTCAAGCAATCAATAAAGTTTTCTGAGTCTACATTTATTTTTTGGTCAGAAAATAGGAATTGTTCTATTTTTCTGCCATCTTCCGGTCAATATAGTGAGGAAGATGTCATTTAAATTCATTCCTAGTTGTTATCCAAAGAAAAGATTTTTTATGAATTAGTATTATTGGAATTTGGACTCTTATTTTAAAAAGGAATTTGGACTCTAAATGTCCATTTTGTAGAAACAATGAAAAAAACTACTTTTCTCTTGTAGACTAATATGTTTGTTTGTTTTTCCAGTAAAACCTTTTCACTAAATATGGAAATGCTGTATAGGCCTACTGTTTATTTATTCACAGTCTATGGAAATGACCACATCAACAACTACACATACCAAACTTTAATGCAGTTAGTTCTGTTTAACATTTAAATAGAAAGCCTGAAACTTAGTTTAAATTAGCTTTCAAAACTCTGGCATTGAAAAACATCCCTAACCCCCTTGAGCATTAATTTTATTTTAATATTGCAACATAGTCCTTTTTCCCATTGTTTCCTGTTTATAGCTTTGTTCATTTTTGTAACATCTTGTATATGTTCTTCATAAATTTAGTTAAATTAATATAAAGAAGGCCTAGTCTGCTCAGGTAATACCATCGCTGGAGAAATGCCATGGGGTCCAACCTGCCTTGAAACACTCCTGCAGTCCACCCGTCAGAAAGTCCTTCTAGAGAGAGCTGCCTCTTTGAAAGCACTGCTCAAAAAAGGGTTTGACATTGTGAAAGAAACTAACATGACATGAATGGAACTTTAAATGGAGTAAATTATCACACTCATCACTGTCTCTACTGTAATCACATGTGTAAGCTTTGTAGGATCCATCATGTCTGTGTTGCAGTCAGTGGAACAGGGAATATTTCATTGATAGAGGGACAGGTGGTTTCTGTTTTATGAAGTAATGGAGGCAGGAATGAACTCCGACAAACAAACTGAAGAGCAATTAAAGTAATCACATTGAATTATTGTAGATTTCATTTTTCTAAAAGAATGCTACCAAAAACAAACAAAAAACAAATCTTCACACAGTAACTGTAATATTTGTTAGTATTGTAACACTGGTGTAGGGGATGTTACCGTTTGTGACCATGCAATACAAACTACACAAGGTCAGTAATAATCAGAAATCGGGCCATATCAACCTGCTGAATCAAAGAAACAGTTATTCTTTTTCCACCTCTAGTGGCCTTTATTGACAGTAAGCAGACAGGAAAGTTTGGTAGTGAGGGGAAGACACACACCAGAGGGTCACTGGGAGTCTAATGTGCGACCACTGCAGGAGGACAATAGCCTCTGTTCATGGGCCACATGCTCTAACCACTGCGCCACACAATGGCCCAGATACAGTAATTTTGACCCAAGAGTGTCGAAGTGTTTTCATGCAACTGTGTTGCATTTTGCATGACATGCTATTTATGGAAGCCTACATGTTTTGTTAAACAAATATGCGATTTCTGATTAGTAAATGAAATGAAAACATGTACACAGCTATGGCTAATGACAGACTGGTGGTTTCCACTTTCAGCCTAAAGACATAGCTCACCTGTGGGAGCTGGGAGGAGGAACGTCTTTGTCAGACCTGGTCCAGATACCTATTACACCTCTAAGCATCAGGTATGCCAATGTGTGAGACATTTACATTGCGGATATTGAATCTTTTTTCTTCAGACTTTTTCAGACGTCTTTAACAGAAGTATGTTCTAAACAATATTGTAATGCTAGTGAAGATGCAACATCTTCCTGCCACAGCAAAGTGTCCCTCATGTCTTTCTTTAGGTCTCTTTCTGTCGTCCTTATTCTGGACCTGTCTAAACCAAATGTTCTCTGGGCAACTATGGAGAAGCTGCTGCAGGCAACAAATGCTCAGTTGGACAAAGTCTCTTCCCAGGGACTGAAGTCTAAACCTGGAGCCAAACACCTGACTGCTCACTCAGTAGCACCTGTCTTACCAAAAGACTACCCTGTAAGACCATTTCTCAAAACTCTTTATTTGTTATTTGAACAAAGAGCTTTTCTTATTGAGTAAACGTTTTTCGGACTGGACATCATTTATCTGCGATTCTTTCTACAGGACAGAGAGCTGATCAGTCCATTTCCAGTTCCTCTGCTCATCATTGGCAGCAAATATGACCTTTTTCAGGTAAAACAACTGAGTATTGAGATAAGCAGTGTTTCCATTTCCAGCTCTGGTTGCAATTAAGATAAGAGAGTTTTTCCAATTGTGTTGCAGGAATTTGACTCTGACAAGAAGAAAGTGGTTTGTAAAACATTGCGTTTTATTGCCCACTACTATGCAGCCTCTCTTATTGTGAGGTTCTTTTTACTTTTCATTCATCATGTATTCTTGTCAGTTGTGACTTTCCATTGGCTTGATTTTTTTTTTAATCTCTCTTTGTTTCTGTGTCTAATCTTTTTACCAGTTCACAAGTATCAAATCAGAGAGCCTTATGTCGAAAACCAAGAGCTTCTTCTGTCATCTGGCATTCGGTCTAGAGAGAGGGTAAGGATGATAACATTTTTAGTCATTTTAATTGGTAAATTGAAGGGTGGTTATAAAGATAAGCAGTCTGCTGGGAAGAGCTCTCAGGAATAAATATATTAGCTACACAGTCTTACTTAGTTTCTGTCATGATTGCAGTGCTGTTTAGTTTCTGTTAAAGCTGTTTTATAGAGGTGTCGATTCAACTGTATGATAATCTTCAAATGCTTATAAACGCATTATTATTTACAGAGGTTTTACTGTTATGTGGTCTACTCTTGTTAATACTGTATAAACGTGATAGGGAAGACACCATTAGGTCAGTGACTTTTGTTTTCTTTTTTGTCTTCATGTTGTAACCAGGAAAACTATTTCCTTTGACCCCACCAAACCTCTCATCATTCCAGCAGGCTCCGACTCTTTCAGCCATATAGGTGAGCACAGCACCACTCAGTGGCCAAAAGTAGTAGTTAATGGGCAAAAGACCAGTCAGTGCGCTACAGTGGTGTGGTGGTGAAAGCTGTCACCTTACAGAAAAAAGCTTCCCACTCAGAATCTTGGCTGTGGGGTTTATTTTATTTTATTTGGAGTTGGCATGTTTTGTTCATTTTTGTGTGGGTCTTTCTTGTGCTCCTTGACAAACCCTGCACGTTTGGTTGACTGGTGTTTCTAAATGGTTTGATCTGTATGGTTTGTCTCTGTGTGGCCCTACAATGGACTGGTGACCTGTCCAGGGTGAACCTTGTCTTCCCATCAATGACAGTTTGGAAAGGTCTCAACACTCCCCCAAAGTTCGAGCTGTCTTGCATTCTAAAAAGAAATTGTTGCCGTGAACAGAACTGTGTGATGTTGTGTTTAAAATATTTCTGTTTCTACTCTATTGATTTAGGTTCCCCTCCTACCACAGATGTGGACATCACTACTCTACATGCTAAAAATCCAAAAGACCTCTGGAAGAAAGTGTACGAGCACGTCTTTCCCCAGGAGGTAGTTGAGTCTTTGGCAAGATCTTTGTCTTTTTATCAGCATTACAAACTAAAGCTAATTTTGTCTTTAAAGTCTCAGATAAAAGCCTTAATTTATACATATATATGTATGTGTGTGTGTGTATATATATACATATATGTGTGTGTGTGGTTCATGAATACAAGGGAGTTTTTTGTTGTTTATTTAAAAACAAACAAACAAACAAAATCAAATTCTTTTGTTTTTGCAGAGGTCCAGTGAGCAGAAAGAACTTAAAGATCCAAGCAAAGACCCACAGTACAGTGAGCCTCAGATTGATGCCATGAGAGCCCAGAAAGACCAGGTACCTTTTCCACCATTTTCATGCAGTTTTTGCACACTTTTAAATTATATAAACAACCACTTTGTACAAATGACTTTAGACAGATTTTATCGCTCTAATCTGTGTGATGACTCATAAGTCGGCAGTGTGGTGCCAATCAGCTCTCCACAGAAATTCCAGTTCTCTTATCTCTGCTTTGTGTCCCTGACCTTTGTCCTCCATGTGAACGAAAACTTGTATTCACAAGTAATAAATTATTAGATTGTTTAATATATAAAGAAGAAGTTAAACTTAATGAGAAATCAGACCTATTGACATACCACACCATGTCTTTTTGACTTTCCTGTGACCTTTCTTTACCGTGTGTATGTTTTGGTTTGGTTATTCCCAGTGACTGTGCCCCTTCATGTATGCGTCAGAGTGGCCAAGATTTTTTTTTTTTCAATTTTCTAGGCATTTTGACATATTATGTTGTCCTGTATTATTGACAATGTCACCTGTTCCAAAAAGTGGGTAGTGTATAGAGTTACAGCAGGTTACAACAAGAGACAGAAAGTAGCTGGAAAGAAAAATAGTCAATGTCTCTAATCTTCACTTAGTCTTTCTGTTTGTGTTTCATTTTCTCAAAAAACAAAGAAGTGAAAGGATGTTTTATTTACCGACAGTGCATGTAAGGAAATCCTTTCATCTTAGTTCCATGTGTTGGCACCAGGGGGAGATATGCTGCCAATGTCCTCACTACTTCTAAAATTACAAAACGTGCAAATGTTATCTAAATTTGGAAACTAACAAACATAGGTTTGTGGATATTCTCTCAGTCTCCTGTGTTGGAAACAGGTGCTGGTCTGCTTGCCAGATTAAACCAACTAATAAAAGACTGCTAATTAGATAATGTCTCTGCACACTTCTTGACATTTATTAAGGACATTGTTTGAGAGTAACCTGTCCTGTAATAACCTGTATGTGGTAGTGTTTCTGCGCTGCACTCATTATGAGAATAATAAATCCTGTGATCATAAACTTGGATGGACTTGAACTGCAGTAACCTGTTGGAACCACGAACACAAATTACATACTGTTATCTCTGACTGACCCTCACCTGATGGTGGTCATTCTTTCTGTCATTGCACCATAGATGATGCGATTGGTCTGAGATAAATCCTTGCCTTTTTTCTTTTTTTCTTTTGTAAATTTCCAGATTGTAATTTGACAGGACTTTCTGCTGGTTCAGAGAAATCTGTCTAGATTAGATAATCTTCACTGTATAATGTAAACCAGATTTTAATGATTTCCAAAAAGGGAATTGAGGCACTAGACCTACTTAACTGAGAAAGCTTAACTGAAATTTGACATCTGTATAGTTAATCAAAAATGTCTTGCACAAGTAAAATAGATGTACAAATATATGTAAAATCAGCTGAAATTACAAAATGTGTAATGCTTGATGTTTAAATTGACCTGTACCACATAACTCACTGGCAACTGTGTTAACAATCAAAGTAAAGAATGCTCTTTAATCTCATTAACCACAAGATTAACAATATTCAGACCGGCTACTCTTCTGACATTAATAATAAAGTGAAACTGTGACAAATTAAAAGTTAAACCCAAGAGTTAAAATCTATGGAAAGTCTGTACAGTTGCTGTATATACATTGGTGTCTTTGTAGCACAAAACCTTGACTAGCCGCTTATGTATTGATGTGTGTTTTTGCATTTGTTTGTACTCCTTCTAGCCTTCATAATATTTCATTTCTAGAGAAAAGTGTTGATGTGTTTTCTTTAATTTGGTCTGCATCTATTTTCAGGAACTGGAGCAGTACAAGAGGAATGCAGCTAAGTCATGGAAAGGACTGGAGCTGGAGACATAAGAGATGACTTCATGACACACAGCACTTGATAACGCACATACAATATATATTTTGTATTATTTATTTATATTTGTGTTTGTTTTTCTTCCTCATCTTCTTTTTATAATTTTTTAAACTTTACTCTGTTAATAAAATGTATTCTAGAAAAATAAGCAGTTGATATCATTACGGCAAGCTTCATTTTATATTCCTGAGCCTTTATAGTCACAATATTTAAACAAGAACTAGTATTTCATGATAAACCAACCATAAAAACGGACAATAATTCACAAGTGACATTTATTTAAGCCGTATTTTACATGTAATTTACAGAGTTTATTGTCAGTACAAATGTATGTTAGAAAGTCTCAACTAGGGACCATCTTCACACCCGCTGTGACTCCCTTCAGCATGTTGATTTTTGACACATGAACACTCAGATGTTGTTACCACGTAACTACATTATTACACGAGTACCTGATACATACTCATGTATGACTGGGGGGGGATCATAATAAAATATGTCCCGAGATTTACAAACATCTACTAAAATACTCAGAACTAACTTCGTGCAACAGTAGACATCTGCAGACCACATTTTTCCATCGTGACACACACAACAAAAGCACAATGCTAGTGTGAAAGCACAAATTGCACATAACATATTTTAGATTCAGTTAATAATCAAAACAAAACATTTTTTAAGAAGTTATCAAAGTGTGAGAAAAAAAACCTAAGTTGTTGCCAATGTTTGACAGAATGAAAGTTTGTAAACATTTTCATACGGGCTTATGTAATGCTATTAAAGAAAGTATTTGTTTCAAATAAATACAAACAATTGAAGTCAAAAGTATCACAAAATTTATAAAAGAGAAAAAGTCAAAGTGGGTGTTTATACTTTTTTGAATTTTTGGGGAAAAAAGGGAAAATAACAGGAGCTGAGCCATTTTCCAAAGGT
The DNA here is from genome assembly GCA_037176975.1 of Arrhamphus sclerolepis. Lineage (NCBI taxonomy): Eukaryota > Metazoa > Chordata > Actinopteri > Beloniformes > Hemiramphidae > Arrhamphus > Arrhamphus sclerolepis. Next base: position 6,528,277 of record JBAMYA010000007.1, on the reverse strand, counting down.
TGTTGCATTTATAAAATCTATTCAATTTATTTTATTTTTTTTTATGTTTTACACGTTAAATTTTAGCCATTGGAACCAATGCTGAGGAAAATACTTTGTGGCTTTCAAAACAAAAACAAAAAAAAACTTGCTAATCTCTTGCTAATTTCCAGTACTGTGGTTTCAGAGAGTTGAACAGTTAAAGTGATTATTCACTGAAAAGTTAATGGAAGCTGGAATTAAAATTTGATTTGATTCCTTTTATGTTGAAAACTTAAAGTGCTGAACACAAAAGCAAACTTTGAATGTAGATAAATTTACTTAAGTGATAGCAGCAGAGGCCGCATGTGCCTTGGTTCACTGGAACTAAGCTTCACCTTTCTGTCCAAGCAGAACACTCTTTTACTAACATGTGTTTGTTGTTTTAGTGTCGCACAAGCTTGTCCCTGATTTTGAAGCTGATTATACCCAGCAGAACCAGCGCAGGGAGGAACAGGTAGAGGAGAGCAAAGTCTAGGGTGTATCGCTGCAAAGCACCAGGATAGCCTTCCTCAATAATCTGATCGCCAGTGGTGACCAAACACACATTTGGTAAGGGTTTAGAAACATCTGTAACAACACAAAACAGAGCCAAGGATTAAGAAATATTCGGTTCAATTCAATTTTATTTATATACCATCTACTTACTACAAAGTGCATGACCACCGAGCACATGGCAAAGCCTAACAGTTTCAAGAAAAAAAACTCCCTCCCCCAAATATCTAGTATAAAATAAATATGCGGTATATATGTGGTATAAACATTTACAACATGATTTATATATATATATATACATACATATATGTGTGTGTGTATGTATGTATGTATATATATATATACATATATATGTGTGTGTGTATGTATAGCCATATATTTATGATTATTAAAACAAAAATTTAGTAAATTTGGACTTAGTTAAAATACAAAAAAATACAGCTCTCTCTTGATTTCTTTAAGGTGGACATACTCAGTGCTGCTGTGGCAAAAACAACTTACTGCATGTGAACTCAAGATCGTGGAACTCTGTGACAATGAGCAGCTCACAGCTGTATTTCTGGAAGGTCAGGTAACTGAGCCACTGAAATACTTCTGGCATCTGCTGAGTGCCTCTGTTGACAAAAGGAGGAGAGGAACATTAGGTTTGCTCACAATCGTACCCTCACTGTCAATAAGGACCTGAAAAAAGATGTCCAAGCCACAATGGGCTCGGTGTCAAAACGCTTAAACACAATGTGGTGCGTCTAACCTAAGGAACCCAGATCCCACCAAGATCCCTGCAATGTTGAGTAAAGCCACACCAGTGTTGACCATATTGGGGTCTTGGACCACTCCCAGTAGCACCACAGTCAGCAGCTCTCCTGAGGAGAAAAATATATTTGAATACATAAAGGCTGTGATCAAATGAACATTTGTTTAAATACAAATCTTGATTAAAGCTATAGGATCAATCTTGTAAAAAAGATGAAAATCTTAAAGTTTCTGAGTGAGACCAGGGGAACCAGAACAGATGGGTGAGTGTGCAGTTCTACTGTTTTATCAGCTCACCGATAATATGTGGCACGAGAATTACACCAGTGAAACACAAGAAGCGCAAACTGTCTGGGTGCATCCCCACTGTCCTGCAAGGAGAGCAAACGGGGACAAGAAAGGGTTAGTGCTTACCCCAAAACCTATGAAATCCTAATATGTGGTCTATACACGTTTACTACCCACCAATAAAGGAAGGAGGAGAAGATGAAGACACTCAAGATGCTGAATGGTAGAATGTGGAAGATGTAGGCCAAGAAGATTTGCCATTTGCTGTACAGACCGTCCTGACTCTCCTGATCACTGATGGCTCTCAGAGCTGGGACTGTGGATGGAAAGATGGAGAAACAGGGAAAATACTGAGTGCAGCCTGGAGGTATGAGATTTTGTTAGAAAAACAAAGGACTTGTTGCTTTTCATCCCATTCATTGTAAGTATTTTTGAAAACGTGCGTGCATAATTAAATGCCTGGACGTCTGAAACGGCGACATTCCATCATTTAAAGCACTTCCGTAAAGCACTTCTAGATTCTAGAGCTCCACTTAACCGATATTAAACCCCTTTTCTTAGAAAAGGAGAGATGCCAGCTGTTATCTGAGAGATTCAAGGTCACAGTGATAATCCAGTCACTACTTGTGGCTGTTTGGGTGCTTGAAGAATGTGACTTGTGCTCACAGCGTTGTTTTATAACATCCCTTATCCTCACTATCTGAGATGGCCAGAAGCATAAAGCTTAGATTTTAGACTTAGATGATAAACTGTTTAGGGCCATTAGTAGCAATCAAAATCATTCATAAATTTCTTTCATATTAACCTAACATACTTTATTTTCCTGTATATGACATTAATCTCAACAATTATTTAAAAAATCTCTTTAACCTCAATTTAAAGAAACCTCCATAAAAACATTCATAGGCCACTAGCATAAACAAAAAAAAGAAGTACTAATGAACATTTGGCAGTTTAATCCAAAGTAAGTCTTGACTTCCCAGAGATCAAATGCTGAGATTCACCTGTGTCATTACTCTTTCAGAACTAATTATGTACGTGTTAATCACAGAGAGGCTCAAACAGCTGTGGTACAGATGATCTAGATAGCTTCCATGCTCTGTGTTTGTAGGTAACACAGGCATGTGGGTTCACTGAACTCTAGGTGGAGTAAAGTTCACCTGAATGTGAACTGAAAATACTTATTGTAGGATCGCTCTAAAACAAAAAAAAAACATCACTTGAAATTTATTTACACTCACAAATCAAATGGTATCTAGCTTTCATGTATCTGAGTGATTTATTTTTTCTTTTATCACAAGGAAACTTCCACAGAAGTACAGATGTGTCAATTTGATTGATTCTTGAACTCTCTTCCAAGTTTCTCAAACTTGTCCTGAACCTTTGCTGAGACCAGACGGGAGGTGACGCAGCATTTACGGTTAAAGTCCCTCAACTGTGGAAAAATGCTGCGTGGGAAATCAGGTCATCAGCGTCAGTGACTTCTTTATATATTTCTTCTAAAAACATACTTTTATTGGAGAACTTTTTCTTGATTTTTATATTACTCTTCATTATGACCTATTGGTTTACACTTTAGTTTTCTGTTGCTTGAGGGAAGCACATTGTAACATGGGTTTAGAAAAGTGCTTATAATATAAATAAAGATCCCAGTGGAATGTTTTTGCTCTTTTGTAAGCATTCATTCCCCTCCGTTACATGTATTCACCTATGTAGAAAGTCTTAAAATCCCTCTGATCTGAGGGAGACAATGAAAGTACCTCAACGTGACCCTGCAAGGGATGATGTGGCTATAGACAGTAGATTGAACAAAACTACTGCGAACAGCAAATCTCTTTCACCTACTGTACAAGAGATAAGTAAGCTTATGCAGCTGAGATAAAGATGTTTGAAGCACATGGTTTGACAGAGATAATACATCACTTTAATTCACACACCTCAGAATCTCTATTAAGTTATTCTGCCTAGTCTATTCTGTTTATTATAAGGTGAATATTATCAGGCGTATTGTGTTTGGTCACCCAAACAATTCACAAGTAATGAAAAATGATAACTTGCTGCAACAAAATACAAAATCTTGAGTAAATGTATTTTTCCCCTTAAGGCCATGTGCTGTTGGAACTCACACAGAGCGACGGCGTTGAGCATTCCAGTGTAGGGCGAAGCGGCAACAGACTGATAGATGATACCAATGCGGTCTTGAATAGCACCTTTGGTGACATCTCTGTCTATACGCATGACGAAGAAAGCCACAAACAGACCATATATGAGGTTCTGGGACAGACGCATCACGACACCCATCCTGTCTCTGGAAAGGTTTCGTACTGTTCGCCTGAACAAAAAGCACACAGAAGAGGACACATTAAGTGGTATTCTTATTTCTGCTTTATTTTCAACTTTCAGTTAATCTTCCCATAAAGCAGTGTTTTAACAACCAGATTGTGTTTATGAGCTGTGTACTATTATATTCAGGTACATTTTTCTTTTGAAGAGAGTCGTTATTTGAATAAAATAGTGTCTACAAATTTTGAAGTGTGTGATTTGTATTAGTGATTTCCATGATGTTAACGAACATTTAACATTTTCCCAGCACTGACCTGAAAAGAACTTCAAGTTTGGTGGCACAGCTGGGTGACATTTTGCTCTTATATGGGATGGCTGGCTTGTCTGTTTGCTGCAGGCTCTGGTCTATTTTGTCCAGCATGCTCTGGTAGATGGAAGACATCTGATAGGATGAAGTGATCTCATGCATGCGACTGAACGTTGCAGCCTCTCTCTCACTGCTGCGTGTGTCCACTGAGGTGTAGTCAACTGTTAATTTAAATATTTTTGCATGATTCCCATATCTTCCATTATACAAATTTGTTTTTTTGTGTGTGTGTGTGTGTTCAAACATAGTTGTGTGACTGTAATACCGTAGATATCAAAAGGGTTGCAGTACTCTGGGCACTCATATCCACACTGGCTGAAGAAGTTCACCATTTCATCTGGTTGCCCGCAGAACACCAGCTCTCCCCGACTCATTATCGCTATCCTGCTGAACACCTGAGAAGTGAATATGTAACTTCATCAAGTAGCCGTCAACTGTTCTGCAACACACACCTTCATGAGTGTTTAGTTAGACAAAGAATAGTTTCACAACACTGCCCACTGGTCTGTTTCACATTGTAATGGTTTCTCCAGTCTATAATGGCAGAGACAATGTGTTGAGGTCAGTTTTAAGTTTAAGAAATTCTTTCTCCTTTCTCTAGTTCCTGTCAATACCTACCCTGAAGAGCTCAGAGCGAGGTTGATGGATGGTTACTATGACGATGCGGTTCCTCTTGGCGAGATCTGCCAGCAACACAACGATCTGATTGGCTGTCATGCTGTCCAGGCCGGTGGTCGGCTCATCCAATAGGATCACCCCTGAAACAGCACCTTCCCAATGACCTCATTGCCATCACTGCAGGTTTATCACTTTTTGAAACACTGAGCACAAGTGAAAGGCAGGACAGTAACTTTTATCCATGTCAGTTGAAAACTTTTAAATGTACTTCTTATTAAGTGGCACACGGAGGACTCTCTCCGGGGCCAACTTAACTCATGAAGATAAGTAAGTTCTCTTTTTTTTAGTTGATTACTCTAATTAGGACAATTAAAAGATTGCCACTTTGCATTATGAAAGCAGAGTGGATTTAGCAGATGCTTTAATTGTGAGATTAATTCATTTCCTGGTTGATTGGAGAGGCAGCGAAAGGGAACTCCTTATTACTCCGTATGTGACTGTGTGTGTATGTGTGAGAGTATGAGTGTGTGTGTTCATAGCCATTTAATCCTGAATGAGGACTAAGACCCTCCATGCTCCCCAGAGGGTTGTTGGTGTGATAAACTACACCTGGGATGAGCACATACACACTCTGAGGTGGGTCTCTGCTCATTACTTTCATGGTATGATAACCCAGTCTGTTAATACTCTTCTCCATCTCTCCCTCTGTCCCTTTCTCTGTCCCTTCCTTATTTTCCTCCTACTTAGATTCTTTTTTTTTCAGTGCAGACTTTAAAACTCTTGAAGTGAGAGACAGGTTATGTGGTGAACTTTCTACTTTTCACAGTTAAGGGAAGAGAGAAGACCGGTGCCCATGTAAGTAGTTTAACAGCTTATACTTGCTGTATTTATTCCACACCCTCCACATTACCAGATTTACCAGAGCTACATTATCAGTTAAAACATCATTTCCTCGTGCTTCCATGAGATGAAATGGGGTGTAAAATCCACAGCATTTGTTTCATTTGTTTGGCTTTAGACAAGTCAAAGAATAAATTGCACAAGTGCACAGAATTTCCAGTTTAGTTTGCCCTCCTGACTTAGGATTTGGTGCATATATATATATATATATGTGCAGATGCGTTTAATTGGCCATAAGTTTTAAGACATTCAGTATGAGCACAATAAACACAGTCTAGAAGTTAGTTAAAGTATGCCTGTTGAGTTTTGTTTGCAGATTCATTCAGATAATGCAAATACATAAATAATTCTGAAAGTGTTTCTGGAAGCAGCTGACTGGATTACAGGCCTCGCAGAGCTGAGTATTCTTTGCAGAATGGCATACTTGGCATCCTTGGTATATTTTGTCTCCATCCCTTAAACTGTGTTTCTAAAGGTTTGTGACTTAAACAGTCTTTCAGTCTACTGTATGTCCTTTCTTTATCCTTAACTTCTTAAGTCTTTCATGTCTCTTTCCCTTGCGACAGAGGTCAATCTTGTGTAACTCATCGTAGCAGAAGAGGAACTTACTTGGGTCCTGAAGTAACTGGCTGGCTATGGAGACCCTTCTTCTCTCACCACCGGAGATCCCTGGGAAAACACGACCTCCTATAACACTGTGCGCCACGTGATTCAGACTCAGCTCTGCCATCACTGCTGACACCTACACATGAGTTAAAGGCCAGGTGACAAAAGAAACCCAGATTCTTTCAGCAGCATTTGATTACGCCGTTACAAAACTGTGATTATTTTATGTATTAGCCCATCTGATGTAGAGGGGCTAAACTTTGCTACATCAAGAAAGGTTAAGATAGGAAAGATGTAGACAGATGTGGACAGATGTCTTCACATTTGTCTTTAGAATATACTGATATAAAGAGGGATTCATGGCTGGCTTAAGGACTGCAACATGTCCTGGTCCTTTTTACTGTAAAAATTAAATCATTATCATCAAGGGCTGATGATTAACAGCACTTCTGAAATACTCCTGAATGTGTGTCGGCACCAGGACTTTAGTTTTGCCATTGTTTGAAACACAAGAAGTATAAAACCGGTGATAAACGATAAGTTCTTTAAAATAAAGGTTGGTTAGGTGGGTTGACTAACTAGTGAAGACAAATGGTGCCTCAAGAGTGAGAACCACATCTCTTACTCCCCTTTTCTGCTCCTCCAGGAGGAAATAATGTCAAGTCTAAGCTAATAAAGTGAAAAGACCAGAGGGGATGTAAAAAGTCACCTTTTTCTTGATAGTTTCAGCTGACTGTTTCCGCAGGGCCAGCTGGGCTGTGTAGGTCAAAGTCTCCTCCACTGTCAAATAACTCAGCAAGTTATCACTCTGGAAAAGAGAGGCAATGGAAAAGCATAAAAAGAGAGAAAAAAATAGTATTAATAAATCAGTGAAACAAACTTCTAACATCTTATTCAGAATTTCCTTTTGGTGGAATTTTTCTCATTTCTTTATTAATGTGTCCATTTAAAGGTCCACACATTTTGGGCGTCAAAAGGAAGTGGTTTGTTTAATTTGATGTTCAAAACATTATTTTTCTCATACTGCACATTTTGTAGCATCTCTCGTCCCTACCTTTATACAGTTTTGTTTGTTTTTTTGCTTTTTTTTAAATTTCTTATATTTTTTTTTGCATTTAGAGAACTCAGTTAAGCTTCATTGTGACTTTGATTTCGGTACTTCTGAAACCAAAGTTAGAGCCGTCCCAATGGAAAATGCAGATAGACCTTTAGAGTCCAAAATAAAGAAAAGCTGTTTTTTTGTCCAAGTGTAACAGACTAGGATCCATCCATCCGTTTAATACTCCTGCTTCATCATGATCATGGTGGTGGTGAGGCTGGAGCCTCCACCAGCTCTCATTGCTCTTACTTTTCCACCTTGCTTTTTCAGCACATCTCTGAATATTTCGTATACATTCAAATGGATAAACGGTCCATACTTGCATTGTGCTGTTTAAAAGTGTCCATGTTCTGCAAAGTACTGTATGACGCTCTTTTGTTTTTGCTTTTTTTTTTTAAATTCAATCATTGAGACAAACACTCATTCAGCGTTTCTTATTCAGCAGATGCAATGATTTTTTTCCCTTCCATAATCACACACCAATGAACTTATCTGGTGAAATTAGTTGCCTAAGGACATCCTGAAACCTAATGGTACCACTGATTTTCCTTCTTTTTTTAATTTTTTTGAAGAAGAAGAAAACTACACTCCCACCTGAGCCACAGCTGCCCCTGGATATAGGACACATTAGGTGGTCTAGTTCATATTTGTTTGTCCATATATAACTGTGTAAGGCGTCTGTAATACACCTTTATGAAGATGCTTGAAACACATACACACACGCATGCACACACACACACACACGCGCACACACACACACACACACACACACATCATCCAGCTGGATCTGCTGCCTGCTTCAATTAACACAAGGTGCACCCCGCAGTCGTACTCCTCCTTTTTCACCCATCTGAATGATTTTAATGTCAAAAGTTCATATCATCCTCATCTGTGTCTTTGCAGTAGAAGTTAATGACGAGGCTTAACGTGTGGAGGAGGGTGCTATCAGTGAGAAGAGGGAAATTATTTCAGAAAAAAAAAAGCAGGGTGCTTTAAGCCGGTGTTTTTCATTCAAGATTTGGATACACATGAGCACCTCTCATTGAAAGATTAAGTACATGAGGAGGCTATCGAGGGTCTTGAGTTAATTTCACACAGAGTCTAGAGCAGCCTCTCTGGTTCTTTTGTAAAATGTTTTCATTAAGTTTGTTATCTAGTATTGGATGTTAGTGAGTATAACTAAACAACAACTTAAATACATAATAACCATCTGGTATTTGTCCACTATCATGTTAATGAAATGCACTAAGCGGCTGTTTATCAGCATGTATTAACTATTCTTTCCAGCTGTGATCATCATTTCAGATGATGAGGAGGCCTGAGAGCAGAACACTATGTTCCAGTGACTTTGTTAAGTCCAGATTGAAACATTTATGGAAAGATTTGAATTCTGTTTTGTTTTTCTTACCATAAGTGTGTTTGTGTTACCTGCAGGACGTAGGAGAAACAGTCCTGATACTCTTCCCTCTTCAGTTTTCTGCCATTAATGAAGATTTCACCCAGCAGTGAACCACAACTTCCGATCCTCCCTGAGATGGCGTCCAACAAAGTCGTCTTCCCTGAGCCTTTAGATTTATGATCCAAAGCAGAAACACATGGAAAAATACACACACATTTATACACACCACGCATTATGGTTATAAAGTACAACAACAGTGGACATATATCAGGCACATGCTGGACTTTTTTAAGAGTTTTGCTGTATTATTTAGTTCAGTTTGGACCTAGAGTTTCTCTGTCCTTTATATTTTAGGTTTAATTTAAAAGATTTTTTTCTATTACAATCAAACGGAAAAACTAAAGTGTCACAATTTGACATGTGTTCTGTTCAACATTTTGTTTTTGGCAGTGAGCTGAGTGCAAACCTGAATTTCCCAGAATGCCCATTATCTGCCCACTGTCTACATGAAAGGAGACATTATTGAGAATCTGACGCGTCCATTGCTTTCTGCAGGAGGGTATGTCCCACCAGGGCCCCACACGCTCACTGAAACACACACAAACACAGACACAGGCCGTATTTTAACATAATTTGCTAAATGACATTACTTCTAGTCTGTTTTTGCAGCATTTACCTGACAGTGTAGGAGACTTTATTGACACTGAGGGAGCAGGACAGCTCTGATCGCTCCTCTCTGCCTTCTTTCCACACATCCCTCTTCTGCTCCGATACAAACTTGAAAGATTCCCTAACAGTTTTCCCGTTGTCTGGCTCCTCCGTTTGCATCCAGTAAGATTTGTTCATGTCTCCAGTCAATCCTCTGCTCCAAACAACAGTTTGAATCAGGTCCGCTTCACATTAGCTTGTAAATATTCTGTAAGTCCCGGGCGTTATTTTAGTGTACTTTGTCTCTGCACAGAGCAACAGTGCAAGGTCAGCTGTGTCTCTCCAAACCATAAAACACAGCAAATGTTGCGTCACCTCAGAGAACTTTGATCTGAAGTTGGGTTGAGGAAGAAAAAAAAAGAAAGCACTCATGTTGAGCAGACTGACAGGCTATCAGTCTGTTCAGTCCTCATATCCTGAGCTGCATTTAGACTGCCAGGATGAAGCAGGTGAAGAACTGACACAACATGAACTTGGATCTCCTCAGGAAGAAGGTTGGTGAGCTGAAAGAAGAGCTCTTCTTATGGACTAGAGTTTGACCACGTAACTGAGAAAGAAACCGAGACCTGGAGCATCAGGGGGACCCGTAGAGAGAAAAGCAGACGATCCTGACAGAAGAAGGGAGAAGGAGGGGGCTGACCTCTTGACACCACAAACTTGAACCAGCAACTTGCATCATCATGGACACAGAAACCAGCCTCAATCATAAGAGCAGTAATTCCCAGGTAGGTGAAAAAAAAGAGTTCTTTCAGAGGAATTTGAGCTACTACTTATCAGGTTTTTTGTCTTGAATTTTCTTTTAACTCCCTTTATTTCAGATGGTCTCATTCCCTGCTGTATGATCAATCATCAGAAAACTGTCACAGTGAACTGCTGTTGCTTGAAATTTTACTCGTTACACTTTACTGACTCATTTCATTCAAAATGTAATGACAACTCCCTTGGATGTTAACATTAATTAATTGCCAAAGTACTTAAAAAAAATGATCTTCTAAAATAGTTAAGTGCTTCACATCATACAATACTTTGTAATTACACATCACAATATCATATCTTCAGGAACATATATGTATGTTCATATATATAGGCCTATTTATATGTACATGTATATGTTTATATACATACATATATGACAGATGGACATTCGTAAATTTATTTCATTGGACAGTTTTACATTTCTGTAATGGTTATATGAAAGTAATTTATAACCTATAGAAGATGCATGTCAGGACTTTGTAGACATCGTCATGCACAAAAATGATGCATGTCAGCCTGAATGTTTGACAAATTAGATACATGTTATTCTAGTTAAACTTCCATACATTTGCTTTGTGTAAATAATCTGATGTTTAGTTTATTTATTTATTTATTTTTAATTTTACTGAACCCAGTAAGATGTTCTGTAAATAGTAGATATGTAATATTGTAAATACGAAAAGAAACTGCAGCTAAATAAGCTAAATCATGAAAGTGTTTTATCTGCCTTCTTACAGGATTTCACATAGATTTTTTTAAAGTAATGAAACCAATACATATTTTTAAAAAAGAAAGAAAAAAAAAGCCTAAGATGAATTGTGTCTTTTGTGTAAAACTAAGACCGGTCTCTGCTTTAACAGCACAGAGACACCGAGTTGTTCTCATCTGAAGAAGACAGCAGCCTCTACTTCACCTACAGTGGAGGGTGCAATGAGTTGGAGGTCAACAACCTGCACTATGAGGTATGTTGTCTCTGTTTTTATTTCTTTTATGTACAATATGTAATTATTCTATGGCTTATTGAATGAATGTGTTTCTGTGTTCCAAGGTGGACCCAGGAGCTCAGATCCCCTGGTACGAGAGACTGTCAGAGTTCAAACTGCCATGGGAGATAGACCAAAACAAGCAGACAGTCATCGACAACCTCAGTCTCCGAGTACGCAGCGGCCAGATGTTGGCCATCATTGGCAGCTCAGGTGACACACAGACACTGGAGTCTTACATGCAGCTGTTTCTAATCCAGGAAGTGCTGATTAGAAAGGCCTCAAAGTCTAAAAAACTTTAAAACAAAAAAATTTCTACCTTGTCAGTTTTTGTTTGTTTTTTCTTTTTTAAAAAAGCACATTTATAATCAGGGCTCTGTTCTGTTTAGGTAATCTACTTTCAGTACACTGCAGCATGATTTACTTTGTTATAGGAACACTTCATAGATTTAACCTTTGCTGCAGAAATTTGCCTCACCGAGGATTCTTCTGCTGTAAAAAGTTAAAATCTCTGCTTTGAAAAATTGATGCGATGAAAATGACCAAGTTTTACTTTGTTTCTTCTCTATGCTGAAATGTTACTTCTTGTCTTATGCAAGGTTGCGGCAAAACATCTCTGCTGGATATTATAACTTGTCGGGGTGAGGGCGGTACAATGACATCTGGTCAGATTCTAATCAACGGGAAGCCGAACACGCCACAGCTGGTGAAGAAAAGCATTGCTCACGTCCGCCAAGATGACCGTCTTCTTCCTCACCTCACTGTCCGTGAGACTCTCAGCTTTGTTGCCAAGCTGAGGCTCCCCACTCACTTCACACAAGCTCAAAGGGACCAGAGGGTGAGATTAAGACTGTCCAATGAGCAGCATTCCACTTATTTCCAAACTATTACAATGTGTGCATGCTGCACTTCAGTCTTAAGTTTTCATGTGAGCCAATAAAGAAAAAGAAGAAGAAGAAGAAGGAGATGTCTTAAATGGCTCACTGTTGTCTTTCACAGGTGGATGATGTCATTGCAGAGCTACGGCTGCGGCAGTGTGCGCACACCAGGGTGGGCAACGATTACGTGAGGGGTATTTCTGGAGGAGAGAGAAGGAGAGTCAGTATAGCTGTACAACTTCTCTGGAACCCTGGTGAGAGGCATGAAAAGAGAGAAACAGCCTGTCAATCTCCTGGTTTTCCTCTAACGCTTCATTTCAGTGTCAGAACTTAGGCCTTTAATTTCAACAGTGAAACTTCCCATTCAGAGAGTTTATTTTTCTCCAAGGCTAAAACCCATCGATTACTATAGACTATTATAAATTATTGGCTTTAAAAAAAAAAGTTGTTTTTTTGAAAGTTGTTAAAAAAAAAAAAAAAAAAAAAAAAAAAAATATATATA